>APFE030124700.1:0-10011 GCA_000404065.3 Pinus taeda
GACGTGGTTAAAACCCTCAGAGAGGGAAACAGTCCACGGCCTGCGCCAATGTGGCTACTACAGGCAATTTATTAATAAAAGAATGAAAATTTACATAAGCTTGTCTCATGCACGGTTAACCTACAAATGACCCTCCATGCGCTTTAAATAGAATTCATGGACCAATCGGGTGTCAAGCCACGGATCAAGTGTCGGTAATACCGAGGAGAGAATGAACCGTCGGATCACTACATATCGTGACCGTCGGATTGTAAGTTACAAAATGTACAACGGTAAAGAAACACACTTTACCTAACTCTATACCTAACTCTATACTAGACCAAGTTGAACTTAACTATTTCCTATGTGTCGGAATATCCTAACACATCCAAGGAAGACAATGATAATGAAGAATAATTCAATGGAGGAGTATTTTTATGGCCAAGCACAATAAGCAAGAGTCACCTAACGAAGAAGAAGAAATGACTAAGGTTGAATTTCAAAACAAAGTGATTAGGGTTATCAAACAGCTCAAGGCTAAGAAGAAGCACGTCAACACTCTTGAAGACGAATTAAAGACATAAATGGACTGGGTCCTAAATCTTAAAATCAAGGTTGAAGAATACAAACAAATTGAAGAATCGCTCAGGAAAGAATTAAAGGAAAGCAACAAGGAAATAGAAGCATTGGAAGATGAAATAGTTTCTTTATGAAAGGAAGTAAAAAATGGAAAAACTATTCAGAACTATGCCAATAGCTCAAATACTTTGGACGAACTCATCAACAACCAGTGATCATGCAGCGACAAGACTGGTCTTGGTTACAAAGAAAAATTTGAAATGGAGTCAAGTCCTTCTATGACAACTAAAGAAGATGGATATGCAAAAGCTACGAAGCAGGTAGATCTCCCAGCTAGATCGAGAGATTAAGACTCGCAGGAAGAACCTTGGATGACAATTCCTCGAAGAATATTCCTCCCAGGTATCAACCTATCTTTTATGGTCATTGTTATTCATGTGGAAGGTTTGGACATAGAGCTTCAGAATGTTGCATTTATGCTTGGAATGAATATAATTCCAAGAGATCTCTCAGAAATGAATATTCCATAACTCAGCAGAATATCAATAGATTTGATCATTTGAGAGATAATGTTGAATGTTACAAATGTAACAATTTTGGACACTTGACCAAAGATAGTGGACTTGGAAGCTCTTCAAAGGAATTCTCACAAAATCATAATGAACAAGTATGGAAAAGGAATACTGAAAGGTGTGCTCTCGCTCTCAAGGCTCAAAGCAACAGAAACGTATGATATGTTGATAGTGGTTGCTCAAGGCATATGATTGGAGATAGAAATAAGTTCATATCCTTGAAAGAAAAGAAGGATGGAACAATGTCTTTTGGAAATGAAGGGTCTTCAAATGTCATAAGAGTAGGTATAGTCACTCTTGGAAGCAAGGATGCATTAGCAAATGATGTGTTGCTGGTTGAAAATATGAATCACAATCTTCTCAGTGTTTGACAGATGTGCGATCAGGGACACACGATGTTATTCAACTCGAAGAAATGTGAAATCGGGAAAGTCAAGTTTGGTAAAATTGTGGCTACAACAAGAACTCCAAACGACATATATATTTTGCATGAGACACATAAAGAGTGTTTCTTGGCAAAAGAAGACAAGAAATGGTTATGGCACAAATGAATGGGACATATAAATTTTGACAATTTGGTCCAGATCAACAAAAAGGAAGCAGTTAGAGAAATGCCGAAAATCTCAAAGCTTACCAATATGATATGTGAATCTTGTCAGCACGACAAACATACAAAAGTCGAGTTCAATACAAAGGAACATTTTACATCACGTCCATTGGAATTAATACATACTGATCTATGTGGTCCTATCAGAACAAAAGGTTTAGATGGTGAATTATACTTTATGTTAATGATAGATGATTACACCAGAATGACAACCGTCAGTTTTTTGAAGAAAAAGTCTGAAGAATTCGAATGTTTCAAAATATACAAGGAATTGGTCAAAAATGAAACCAATTTGAATATCAAATGTCTAAGATTAGATTATGGCAGAGAATTCACATCCAAAACATTTCAGCAATACTGTGATGAACATGGAATAAAAAGGAAATTATCAACATCCAGAACACCACAACAAAATGGAGTAGTTAAAAGAAAAAATAGAACCATACAGGAAATGGCTAGAACCATGTTAAAAGACTCAAACTTAGACGATAAATTCTTGGTTCAAGAAATTGATACTGCCGTATTCATTATAAACATAGGCCTGCTCAGGAACAATTGTAACATGACTCCGTACGAACGATGGAAAGGAAGACCAACTAATATCAAATACTTCAAAATATTTGGAAGTAAATGCTACATCAAAAGAGAAGACCAAAAATTCGGCAAGTTCGATTCCTGTGTTGACGAAGGTATTTTTGTTGGTTATTCGTGCAAAAGAAAGGCTTATAGATGCTACAATCTAAGGCAAAAATAAGTAGTTGAAAGTATAAGTGTTACTTTTGATGAAGACTGTGTTCTAAAGGATAATAATGAGATCGTCTCTTCAAGCAAATCTGAGGGGCTTGAGGTAGAATCTATGAAGGATGAAGAAAAAGCTCCAGAATAAGACCAATCAAATAAGGAAACACCAGTCAACCAAGAAGAAATAAGAAATTATCAATAGGATATACAAGAAGTTTCTCCAAAAGCTTCAAAAGAATGGTATCAAAAGAATCATTTGTCAAATCAGATCATCGAAAACATAAATGAAGGAATTGGAACCAAAAGAAGTCGGCAACTTCATTCATTACAACAAGCCCATCTTTCCCTTTTAATGACTTTTGAGCCTAGCAATTTAGAGGAAGCTTGTCAAAATGAACACTAGGTAACAGCTATGAATGAAGAATTGGATCAAATTAAGAAGAACGACACTTGGGAATTGGTTCCATGACCAAAGGATAAAAATGTTATTAGAACTAAATGGGTCTTCAGAAACAAATTGAATGAGGACAGACATGTTACCAAGAATAAAACAAGATTAGTTTGCAAAGGATATGCACAAGTTGAAGGAATCAATTTTGAAGAAACATTTTCTCTCGTTGCCACAATGGAAGCTATCAGGATGTTTCTCGCTTATGCATGCTTGAGAAAAATCATGGTCTACCAAATGGATGTTAAGTCAGCCTTTCTAAATGGTGAATTGGAAGAAGAATTTTACATTGAATAGCTCGAAGGTTTTCTTCTCCTTAACAAAGAAAATTACGTTTGTAGATTAAATAAGGCATTACATGGTCTCAAGCAAGCTCTTAGGGCTTGGTATGATCGCCTTGATAGGTATCTACATCAACAAGGATTCAAGAAAGGAAGCGCTGACAACAATCTCTATGTGAAATTGGATCACTATAACCTAACGATTATTGAGGTATATGTGGATGATATAATCTTTGGAAGCAATGATGACAGATTAAGTAAATACTTTTCCACAAAAATGCAAATTGAGTTTGAAATGTATATGCTTAGAGAGACGACATACTTTTTGGGGCTTCAAATTTCCAAGCAGGATAAAGGAATATTCATATATCAAACCAAGTACATCAAGGAAATGCTCAAAAAATTCTAGATGGAAGATTGCAAGCTAGTCCTTACCCCCATGATAATAGGTTGCAAGTTAAGCTTAGAAGATTTGTCAAAGGATGTGGACCAAAGGTTGTATATATCCATGATTGGTAGTCTCCTATATGTGATAGCCTCTTGACCTGATGTGATGCAGACAACTGGACAAGTAGCAAGATTCCAAGCAACACCAAAAGAATCTCATATTATTGTCGTCAAAATAATTCTTCAATATCTTAAGGGAAAAACAGAATATGGTCTATGGTATCCCAAAGGAAATGATCTTGAAAAATAATTTTGACTTGAAAACTCATATTATTTTGCACCAAATATCTTCTCGATGGATTCTACTCATTGAGATGTTTCCGTTGATATATGGTACACCTCCCAGTTCTTCACGGTTTGAGAGTTATTTGTGTTTGAAGTTAGTAACCCCAGTTAGTGGGCTAAAATCCTATGGGGTTGTGGCATGGAACTCATAATTGGTTGTGGTAATTGAATAGTCAATAATTAATAATATTGTCCTAAAACCCCTCCAACGTTCACTTATTGAGGACCATCTCAACTCAAGACATTCATTTAAATAATGACCCTCATATCCTCCTCTTGCAAGGATTTTGTAGCTTCAAACAGGCCATCGTGAAATTTTCGCTATAACATTTTGCTGTGAAGATTCAAAAGCTGAAATTAAAACCCATTTGACCAAAATATTGATGAACCTTGTGATCGAATTTCAGATCTTGGTTCACTATATTTTCGGAAATATGATCTGAAGATGTTAGGGTTTTTGCAGGCTCCCGAATTCCATGTCAAACAGGTGACGTTGGGAAAATCATCATAACTTTCTCTCTGAACATTGGATTAAGATTTCATAAATAGTCACATAAAGAGAACGGACTGTAGTTTGTTACGTAGCATTATCAGGGCCTATGGTCACAACAATAACGTGTGGCACTTCGTACAAGTTCGCTCTACTAAACCAGGATATACTATGGTCATCGTGGGAGATTAGGCATAACTCTTTCTTGAAAAATCCAATCTTGATCAGACCTATGGGGTTACAAATAGGACTCACAGGGATACCACAGGATAAAATTTCAGACACTGGAGATCCGATATTAGATAGATACAACATATTCAATATCGAGCTCCTAGAAGGCAAGAAAAAACATGCATTCAAGGATCACTGCAGTAAGGATCACACATCAACAGTCAAGGGTAAGTCTCCTACATCAAGGTATGTATGATTAAGTGTTTACATTTGAATTTTGAGTATCATCTTTGACATATGTTTTTGCAGGACAACATAAGTATATATAGGGTCTCGGTTATATCTCTCTATCTCTATATGTCACAGTTAGTTTTGATACCACATTTCGGATGTCCTGTTCTTGATACTACACATTTGATGCTACACCAAGTCTGCTAAATCTATATGATGTTGTAAGTTCATGTTACTTGTCTTGTCATAGTTGATAGAATGGTCTCTATTGTTGTACTTAGAACTTGGTTCATCACAAGTCTAGGGTCTGTCATCAGTTTCTATTTTATATATCTTTAGGTTAGTTTTGGATATAGTCTTGCATAGAGTTCAAGCCTATATCAAGAGTGGGAGTCTTTGTCTACTGCTGCAACAAGTCAACAACAAAAGTGAAAAGAACATTTTAGGTATGCATTGTAATTTTAATCTGTATTTATTCATTATTATGCACTTACATGTGTTTACGGGCAGAGGTAAGTTGAAGGGTATTTTTTTTCCTTTTGAGATTGGGTTTCACTGGGCAAATTTGCATGCAGGTAGAAGAAGATTCAAGGAAAACATTAAGCGAGCATTCAAGAGCTGAAATATCAAATCAAAGGAAGCATTACAGTGCGACATCCTTTAAAGACATGAAAACCATCAGTATATTGTGAAGAAGTGTCAAGGCCAAGAGTCATCATTGTAAAGTTTTAAAATAGTCATTTGTAAAAGTGTCATCATCGGGAGAGTCATTATTGTAAACGAATCATTCTTCCTAGAGTTGAAAATGTTGGCATTATGGTACATATGTTGTACTTGATGGCAACCCACTCATCTCATATGATAAATTATAGTGCAGCAAAGTTCACGGAATTTTATGCAGAGAAAGGTTTATTTCATGTGGAGAAAAGTTCACAGAATTTTATGCAGAGAAAATTTTATTTCCTATAGAGAAAAGTTCACGGAATTTTATGCAAAGAAACGTTTATTTCATGTGGAGAAAAGTTCATGGAATTTTATGCAGAGAAAAGTTTATTTCAAGTGGAGAAACATTCATGCACTTTCATGGTTGGTTCATGGTATTAGTCCGACAAGTTTTGATCCTACAGTTTTGGTCCGTGGTATTGCATCCAAAAGTGTTGATCCCAAGTATTGGGTTCATGGTATTGCGTTATTACGGTTTTGGACCGTGGTATTGTGAAAGGACTAAGACTATAAAATAGGAAGGAGATCATTTGGCAAAACATCATCTGAATTGTTATGGAATATCTGATAAAGTGCTAGATCTAGAATACTGTGATTGGGTTATGGTGCAGATCTAGATCTAAATAAAGAAGGAACCTAAGCGCAAGGAGAAGGATAAGTTCTATTGATGGGCCATAATATTTAAGCTTGAATGATAGTATCTTTTGTTCTGGGTTCAGATTTGGTGTGTGGTTACTGTTACTGTGATTTGGATACAACTGTCAGAGAAGTGTCTACTTGATTCAGTGCTAATTGGTGAAAAGGAGATTGTTTGATGCAAAAATTCTTGATGATTGATTGATGTTCATGGAGGCAGTCTGAAAACTTATGAAACGTGGTCCCTGGAAGAAAGAGAAGGTTGTAGCCTTCTGTAGGCCAGCACCTACATAATAGTATGTTGGCTAGTGCAAGAGCTAAGGGGGTTGTAGCACCCTTCCAGGAGAAGCTGGAAAATGAGAGAGGGTTGTATCTCTCTGCAGGTTGCAGCCTGCGTACTGGTAAGGGACTGCACCAGTACAATTGTAAAAAGAAGTTTCTAATTAAAGAGAAGATAGAGACGAATTGCAGCAGGTGGTTTTCACCCACATTGGGTTTCCACCTTATATCTTGTGTTCTTGTGTGTGATTATCTTCTGCTCTATTTTACTGTTTCTGGTTATTGGTTATTTGACACACAGATTAACAATCAACATCTGAAAGATAAATTAAATTATAAGTTTGCATAGTATACACGGGTTTCCTTCTACATAGTTGCGGGCATAATTAACTGAAGTAGCATATATCATTTGGATTTAAAAAAGGAATATTTGACTTGATAATACTGATTCACCCTCCCCCCCCCTCAGTATTATTTCCAACAATTGGTATCAGAGTAGGTCCTTTTGAAGAATCTTGATCGCTTGAAGGAAGATCCATCATCATGAGCAACTACGAGAGAGAAGCATTGATTAGGCCTCCGATTTTTGATGGGACAAACTTCATATATTGGAAGGTAAGAGTTACTACCTATCTTCAATCTCTTGGTACAGAAGTTTGGGATATCATAGACACATGGTATGCTTTTCCATCAGCAACTCCTATAGATCCGGCTGAAAAGAAGAAATATGAAACAAATGCAAAGGCGATCAATACTCTTCTAGGATGTCTATCTCAATCAGAATTCGTGAAGGTTATGAAGTATAAATCCACAAAAGAAATATGGGACAAGATTGTTCTGAGCTATGAAGGAGATTATCAAGTAAAACGAGCAAAACTTCAAACCCTCAGAATTCAGTATGAAAATCTCAGAATGCACAACGATGAAAGTGTGGCTAACTATTTCCTTCGTGTAGATGAGATTGTTAATTGTATGAAAATTTTGGGTGAAGAAGTCAAAGAGGTTGTTCTGGTTGAAAAAGTTCTGAGATCTTTGTCCCCTAGGTTTGAATCTAAATTTTTTGCAATAGAAGAAAAGGAGAATCTTCGAAACCTTACCATGTCACAGCTACATGGGATTCTAACTGCTTATGAAATGAGGAAGGAGGACCATCAGACATGAGAGAAGCATCTTTCAAGGCTTCAGGCAAAGGAGACTACTATGAGTTAGGACATGCGTCAGAAGAGGAAGAAGAATCAAATTTTCTCAAAAATCTTCAACGGAGTACTAGAAGATTCAGAGGTCAGTTGCCTTTTAAATGTTTTGCTTATGGGAGAATCGGTCACTATGCTACCAAATGTCCTCATAAGGATAAAACTGACAAAGGGAAGGAACCTGTTAGATGGAACAAGAAACAGAATGTAACTAAGAAAAGTTACTACACTCATGAAGATAGTGATGGTCTTTCAAATAGTGATGAAGATGAATGAGGTAATAACTATAAACTTTTAATGGCTTTTGAAGATGATGATTACATGAATGCTATAGATATGGATGGATTCTATGAAGAGATTTCTAGACTCAAAACATGTTTAGAAGAAAAGAATGTGATCATTGATACTCTGCAATTCCAACATGATGAAAAAAAAAATCTCTTGAGAAGTTAGAATGTGAAATTGTTGGCCTTAGAAAAGAAATTGAGAAAACAAAGGCTCTTAATCTTAATTTTTTTAAAGGATCTGAACTCTGGATGAGATTATCAATGTACAGCATTCTCCGCTAATCAATACAGGTCTAGGGTATAATGGAGAAGCATCTCAAGCATCCACCTCAAAGAGTTATCTCAATGCAGGAAGGAGGAATGAGCAAAAGCCTAATGGAAATCACCAGGTAAAATAAGGACGAATTACATCAAGGATAAACAAAGACTACCAGGTAAATCAGGGACAATCCACCTTAAGGATGAACAAAAGCTACAACCAGCCATAGGTAAAATCTTCTCAATTTGCCTCAAGAATGGATGACAATAGAAGCTACAATCATTTGGCAGGAAGACTTGATAATCGCAGAAGTTTCTTCAATGGCCAATGTTTCTCTTTCCATAACTTTGGCCACAAAGCAGCTCAATGTGTTGCCTATAAAACAATCATGACTAGAGAAGCTCAAAAACAAAGGAGTATGACTGGGATCACGAAAAGGACCTATAACAACTTTTCGGCCCTTGAAAATGAAATTGAATGTTCTATTTGTAACAACTTTGGTAATGAAGATTCTGAATGTAGGAGTAGGTTTTGGCTGACAAAGGAACAAGCCCCAAGTACCAGAACATGGAGAATAAAGGAACCACACAGAAAGATGTAGGATAGCTTTATATGCAGAAGGACAGGAAATCAATGGTACATCGACATCGGATGTTCGAAGCATATGACAGGTGATAAAGAAAAACTTGAACCATATACTGCTTTAGAAAAGGGAAAGAAAGTTTCTTTTGGAAATGATACCCCTGCAGCCATAAAAGGAAAAGGCATTGCTCAGTTGAAAGAAAAGGTCAAAGCTGGAAATGTTTGTATGTTGATGGCTTGAAGCATAATCTATTGAGTGTTCAGTCAGATGTGTGATAATGGGACCGAGGTGATATTTCGATCAGATGGGTGTAGGGTTCATGATCTTGATACAGGAAGAACAGTAATCAAAGGCAAAAGAACTCCAAACAATCTTTACATATTTGAAGAAGGAGAACAACAATGCTATCTGAGCAAGGATGATGAGCACTAGTTATGGCATCGAAGGTTGGGGCATCTAAGCTTTTCACAAATAAGGAAAGCATGCAAATATCAGGCAGTTCGCGATCTTCCAGATATCAAAATTCCTGACAACACCATATGCAAATCATGTCAGTTTGGAAAACAAACAAGAACTAACTTTCCAGAGAAGGAAGGATCAGCTAGCATGCCTCTTGAGCTAGTACATATAGATACATGCGGTCCTTTCAGGAAAAGAACACCTCGAGGAGAAGAATACTTGATATTATTCATTGACGATTTCTCCAGGTTTGTCTGGTTAGGACTTATGAAGCACAAAGATGAAACATTCGAAAAATTCAAATCCTTCAAAGCCTTGGTTGAAAATGAATCAGGTCACAAAATTAAGTGCCTCAGATCCGACAGAGGTGGGGAGTTTACCTCAAATGAATTTTTCGATTTCTGTGAAGAACATGGGATAAGAAGAGAATTCTCTACGGCTAGAACTCCTCAGCAAAATGGAGTTGTGGAAAGAATGAACAGAACAGTCCAACAAATGGCTCGTGCTATGCTTGATGAATCAGGAAATCCCGCAACTTTCTGGGGTGAAGCTGCTCATGCTGCGGTTATTATTCTCAACAAAACAAATGTCCAGGTGAACAACACTAAAACTCCTCATGAGCTCTGGAATGGTAAGACTCCCTCGGTAAAGCACTTCAAAATATTTGGGAGCAAATGCTATATTAAGAATACTGATGAGAAGCTTGGCAAACTTGAACCTAGAGTAGATGAAGGCATTCTTCTTGGTTACTCTCCACATAG
>APFE030124706.1:0-23115 GCA_000404065.3 Pinus taeda
AATCAATGTAATTACAATTTTATTTTTATAAAAAAATAAATTGACTTAAATGTATATCAATGTTTTATACACAGGAACAAATTTACTTAATTTCATGTTAATAAAAGTTAATTTTTTTTACATAAATTATAGTGATCACCCTGGAAATGATTTTTCCCTTTCCCCTCAATTTTGGGATTAGTTTCAATGCTTTTTAAATGGAATAATGATCTGCTCATCAGTAAAATATTTCCATGTTTTATATGGTAGGATATTATCAAGCTCCATGTGATAGTTTGTTTTGTTTTGTTTGTTTTGTTTTGTTTTTTTTAATAATGGATTGCATTTATGTTAAAATAAAGTTAAAGTTTAAAGTTTGTTGAAGAGAAGAATAATTTGCTCATCAATGAAACGCTCAGGTTCTATAAGATTCCATGTGATAGTTTCTTTTCTTTATATGTGGCTCTCACCTTATACTGTCTTTATTAAACTTTTGCCCAGAAAAATAATAAATACTAAATTCTAAACAAATCAATTTATTTACACTCCATATATTTATATTCATAATTATTTTACCTTTTTATATTTAACCACCCAACCTAAAAATACTTGGAATTTTTATATATAAATATTTTTGTATGTAAATACAATTTTACTTTTATAAAAAAATCAAATAACTTAATTACATGTGAATAATTTACAAAAGAACAAATTCACTTAATTACATGCCAATAAAAATTAATTATTCTCTACTTAAATTACAGTGATCCGAAGCGTTCACGAGCGGAAAAGGATTTTTCCTTTCGCCTCAATTTTGGCACATCCACATCTTTCGACTGTTTTTTTTTTGGCGTGTAGTTTTTGCAGGGGGAATGTGGGTTTCCTATGGTTTTCTACATTTATAAGAAGTTGTACTGAGTACCTAAACAAGTATCTGGATCCACTTTTGTTTTATACGTCCTAATAAAAAACTTTAACACTCGTAAATTTATGTAACATTTTTATTTACTATGGCATAAGACTTATCTTCCATTACACTTATAAATTAGATTGTGGTAAACCTTTTTTAATTTAACAATAAAATGTTTTCACATTCTTTCTTCAATGATTCTCTATTTTAAGAATATCTTTTAAATTTTGCAATTTGATTTTTGGATGCTTTTCTGCATTCTTAACTTACTTTCACTAAAAATTGACCTGAAAAATGTAAAAAAAAAACATCAAAAAAAAATCCCATCGTTCGACTAAAGAGATTAGACTAAGAAATGGTTTAACGCCATGTATCCCAAGTCATTAGCATTTGATGGCAAAAGCATATTGTTATGACATATATGAGGCAAATTCCATTAAAATGTAGGCCGCAAATCTATGAACTGTCTCTACATCTTGGTAAGTTATTTTTACCCAATAAAATAAAATCAGCCAAAATTAAATCCCCGTAATAATGTCAAAGTAAATAAAAGAGTTAATAATCTCTTTCCACTTTGCCTAAAGAGTTGTTAATAAAACATTATGGCATGAAGAGTTATTGTTTTTTCATCTCATCAAAGAGCCTTTTGGTTGCTTTCTCGCTTCGTTTATCTTAGCTTCTACATTTGTTTACCTGAAACGCGTAATGTTTGGAAATAGAAAGAATGCGTCAACTAGCTCCTGATGAGAAAAACAACTACAGCCTTCATGTTTTAATTGATATTAGAAGCCTTCAAGCAATTAAGTTATTGTAAATATTTTTTACTTCAGCAATGAACTGTCTTCTTCTTCCTTAATCATTCTCTCTTCTTAAAAATGTCTTTTTAATTTTACAACATATTTTTAGTGCTCTTACATTACTTTCACACAAACATTGATGAGGGAAAATGTCCCAAAAATATCAAAGTGCGTAACAGTTACACTATATTAAACCATGCAATGGTTGAAAAACAACTTGTTATAAAAGACGAGGACCCTTATATGAGACAAAAGCCATTAAAACTTATGCTCTAGATCTATGAACTCTGACCACATTTTAAGATGTTATTTTTACTTTAAAAAAATCAGCTGATCATAGCTAGATTTAGCCTTTAAAATTTACTTTAGATCTATGAACTCTATCCACATCTTAATATGCTATTTTTAGCTTTAAAAAATTAATTCAGGTTGACCATATCCAGATTTAAATCCCCATATTAAAATCAAAATAAATAAAACACTTCATGAATATCTTTCCACTTTGCCTAAAGAGTTGTTAATGAGAAATTATGCCGTAAAGAACAAGGATTTTCGTTGCTTTCGCGCTTCGTGTTCAAAAACGCCTTACATTTGGAAATAGAAAGAATACCCCAACTATGCTCTAGATGAGGAAAACAGCCTCCAACCTTCATACCTTATTTAAATTAGAAGGCTTCTAATCTACCATCTTATTTATCGAGCAAAAGTGACGTACGATTTAGCATTCTGGGGAAGCTTTTAGCGCTGCACACACATATGATAGAGAGCCGAATAATTGCGTTTAAGCTTTCCACTAGAAAATCTGAAGGGTAGTGTGATGACAAACATCTTCTTGATCATCATAACAGTAGCTTGTACGTGAAGAAACCCACCAAACCCTAATGTCGTGATCCAGGCTCCCACTGTAGACACGGCATCCAACCCCAGTATCTTACCCGCCCAGCCCACCCGTCATCCCTCCCCTCCCCTCTGCCTCCCTCCCCTCCCTGGCCCCCTCCACCGCCCTCCGCTCCCCCTCCCCACCCTCCCGGCCACCTCCGCCACCCCTCCCCCTCCCCCTCCCCCGCCGCTCCCCAGCCCCCTCCACCGCCCCTTCCCCTCGCCGCCCCTCCCCGCTCCTCGGCCACCCTCCCCCTCCCCTCCCCGCCGCTCCTCGGCCCCTCCGCCGCCCTCCCCTCCGCCGCCCCTCCCGGCCCCTCCGCTCGCCCTCGCCCGCGCAGGGCCACCCCCGGGCTGCCCCGCCCCGCCAGACGGGCGGCGCGTCGATTCCGCAAATGGACCGGCGGCCGATCGGGCGGGGCGGGGCAGCCTGGGGGTGGCACTGCGCACCCCTAGGCGGCCCCGCCTCGCTCGACCAGCGGCAGGTCGAATTCTCGGAATCGACTCGCCACCGGTCGGGCGGGGCGTGGTGGCCCGGGGGTGGTCCTGCGACGGCAACGGGGGATGGTACCTTGTTTCCCTATCTCTTCTTCATGGCCCCAAACTCTGCATTCACTATGAATCATCATGTGTGACCAAAAGCGACGAGGAGTTGGCGTTGGCAGACTTCACAACATTGGAGGATCTGTGCGCCAACTTTCGTTATCCATTCACACAGCTGAAAGACAATGAGTGTGGAAAAGTGATTCTGGAGTGGCACATAGTGGCCTCTTATTCACCTGCGCAACATGGAGGCTCTGTTGAAGATGATGGGTATAAGTATTTCGATGCTCGCCTAGAGAAGGTCAGATTTCAATTACATTTTCATTTTCAAGAAATAAATTTTCTAGATGTACGGTGACACTTTTCAAATTTATAATCTTAGTTAGTTCGAATCTCATCCTATAACATATTTGTTTGTATTGCCATTATCTACATGGTTTGTAACACTATTTACCTTATTTCCTCTGAATAGCAAAATGTTATTTGTGGACGTAGCTAAAAACAAAGCTAAGGACCCACATTTTCAGTTTTAAATTTAAGGTTATATTTGCTTTTAATCCAATTAAGGTGCAAGAACGCACAATGCTGAACGCATTGACTCTGTTCTCCACTGATCACAAAGACCCATTTTCATCAAATTTATTTTAAAAGATAAAAGTTAGAAGCTACCATTATTTCAAAAACGAAAGTTAAGACGGTTAATAGTTTGGCTTCTTAGCGGTCAAACTTGATAGGAATCATATTGCTTGGTGTTTATTTTACTTTATCGATTGTAGGGGTGAAATATTCTCGATCTAAGGTTCTTAGAATTGAGGGAATGAGTGATATGCGGGTGGGTGATGGCTACACGGCTTCGCATTCTTTCTTCCGTAATTGGCTTAACCTAACTACTTTTCTCATGGGGCAAAGATGGCATCCGAGTAGGGAGCAGAGAGTAGAGTTTAAGAGTCCAACCAAACGATGAGTGTGAAAGGTTGAATAGGGCATTTGAAGGCGAGAGAGAACTATGTCGAAGCCAAATATATGGATTAATTATATATTTTCTGATATTATTTTGGGGATGAGCGGTATCTAAATGATTTTATTCATTTTATATATAGTTTAATGATTAAAAAAACCTATGGAGATGTCTTTTCTTTGAACCTAATCAAGGCAGCTTAACTATGCCATTTTGGGGAATAAAGTAAGGGTAGTGAAAGAGTTAAGAAACTCTTTTAGCATAATCAAGGCACACTAATCATGCTATTTTGAGGATTTGAATAAGGGTGGTCAGAGAGTAAACAACTCATTTCAATAAGATCGGTTTACTTGATAATTAAAAGATTATAGGTTGAAAACCAAAAGATAGAATATTATATTCTATAAAAATTGAGTCTTATACATCAATTAATTTGGTGTTTGGATTGTAATGACTTTAAGAATATGTATTATTATTGAAAATAATTTATATCAATGAAATAAATTTCTCATCAAAGTAGTAGTATAGTATATATCAAAATCTTTCTCAAAATGTTAAAATTTAAAGCTAAATAATTCTAGATATCTCCAACTTAATGGTTTATAAATTGCATACACTTATATAAATGATAACTAAAAAAAAATTCAAAAAAAAATTAGAAGAACATAGTATATCAGTCACAAACAGCAAGAATGTATCTTTCAAACTAGGATATTCCAACATAGCGATTACCAAAGAAAAAAATAATGGGTCTAGTGATCCAGAAAATTTCCGAGAACTATTTCTAATGAACTTAGGCCTGACTCTATATTTGGTTTACCTTAAAACCTATGATTCTAGGGTGGGAGGACTACCCTAAAAACATGGTCTTCATGGGAGGCGGTAGATTTTTTTATTTTTTTAAATGATGCACAATGTTGTAAGGCAAAGATGATTGGTTTTGAGTGGTTCCTTTGTAACATGACTCTTGGCTAAAGCTCTTGGTTATGGGATAGGTCAATCAAAAGTTGAACCATTAACATAAAACATATTTTTTTCCTTAATAGTTTAAATGACTTGCAAGTATTCTACATTCATATATTGTACTATTCCACTTCACTATTACATTCAATCTTATACTTTCAAGATTATTTTTAATATAATAGCTAAGAGAAAAACAATGACTAATAATAATCCCTTAAAGAAATGCATAGGATTCAACTAAGTCTTTTATTTTACATATTCCAACCTTTGAAAAGCTTGATTTTTTCCTATTCCACCTTTCCTACTAACATATTTTTTACTAAGGAAAACATAAAATGAATAGCTAGTAATAGTTTTCCCTTTTTCCACCTTTTTTATTTTACATATTCTAATCTTTGAAAGACTTGATTTTTTCCAATTCTAGCTTTCTCCCTGACATATATTTTACTATAAAAACCAAAAAACTAATAGCTAGTCTCCTAGTTTTCCCTTTGTACTCCCATCCCTAAAATCAAAACTAAACCAAAAATACTTCTAACAAACATCACAAATCATGCACAAGAGTTCTTTCTATATGAACATTCATTTCTTCATTGGCTTTCTAGTAGATCACATCCCAAATAGGAAAAGTTCCATCCTCGAGCTTTAAATATTATATTGAGAAGTAGTTTACCTCTTTATTTAACACTCTAAAAGCATTTTTAAGGTAGACCCCTTTACAGAGCTTATATGACAAGGAGTAGGGAAGTTCTCACTTTCTCCACTAAAATTTGTCTATTTTCCAATTTAATTACAAGAAGGGAATCACCTACCACTTGTAGTATTTTATGTCCCTTACTATTGAGGATCAAAGCCAATGATCACAAGGCCAAAACTTATGCCTTACTTTTGGTTCCTCCTCACTAGGAATATTTAACACTTGAGATATAATTATAGTATATAAAAGCACCAGTAACATACCATAAGCAAGGGATCTCACAGCGCACCCCTCAAAGTTGCCCCAAGGAGGCCTAAAGAAATACAAGGTGAAACAAGATCTTTCATTTTTTTAATGTTCTCCTTAACTTGGCATTCATTAATCATCTTGGTGATTGAAGATCACCCTGTTGGGCAATATCTAAACCATTAAAACTAGAAGATTTGTATCCAACCAAATAACATAAATAAAGATACAAGAGAAACACAAAGTGCTCTTATTCACAACCTTCAATCAAGTTATTTGTTAGAATAGTTTCTCCTATTTACAATTGTATTAAACTATTGGATGGTATATATTTATTGGAATCATGGTTTCTTAACATATAAGCATAGTTTTAATTTTGACTTTTTCCTTTTAAAGTAGGGACAATTGTTTATCATTAACAAGAGGTATATGTGTGTGCAGATAAATTGGTACAAACATATTTGCGTAAATGGCGAAGATAATTGTATGGGCATATTTGAGATTAGATGGATGGGTGGCACTAATGTAGGGAAAAGTGATAAAATTCACTTTGAAAACGTTTATTTACTTTCTTTTGGTAGCATTGCAACTCATCCATTGTTTAAGGAAGTAGGGAAGGTTTTCAAAGATAAAATATATAAAGATTTGAAGAACCAAATAGTAGGCCCAAGCAATGCTAATCATTCATGTAACTGAGTTTTTCCTTCTCTAGTTGGTTATGCTAATAATACTAATGCAGAGAAACTAGTCTCTGATCATACTAATGTAGAGAAAAAAGTCTCCAAGGATCGTCTTGTAATAGTTGAAGATAAGAATGGATTTCTTGTGTGTAGTATTCAGAAAGTGAGTGAGTAGCTACCAGCAAGATGTAACTCAGTATCCACAAGTAGCAAAGAGGATGTCTCTTTTATTTTTGTTGAACCCAATTTCAATATGATAACATATTATACCAAGGGACCTTAGAGGTTTTGCTCATGGTTATTGGGAAAAGGTGGTAAAGGATAATTTTAATGTTATTTAGTGATTAGTGTGCTATGTTTGGATGTACATTTGCAAGCCTTTGGAATTGTGGGGGATCACAACCTTATTATTTTATGGAAGATTAGGTGTAAGGTAGTTTTGAGTTGGATAATTGTTTTTCTAGTGTTTTATGTAGTTGAAGGAAGTTTTTCATCAAATCTGAACCCATTTAAGTACTCTCACATTATTTATTATTTTATTTTTCTTTTTCAAAATTTTCTTTACTATGAATGTTGTTGGGAGTGCTTATATAGTGGATTTTCAAAGTGTCTTAATGGTATTAAACATTAGGTACATCCATGCAATTTTTTTCAATCTTATAGATTTTAAAATGTTCTAGGTCATGTTTTTCTATTGTGTAATACATCATGGTGCCTTTTTAATGGATTTTCAGTGAAGTTTGGAGAACTAAGAAAGTGTTGATGTTATTATCCAAAATTTGCCTTCTAATATGGTTTTTGAAATCAAAGAAGTTTTTAACCTATACTTATAAAACTTGGAAAACCTTTTTATTTGATTTTAGAGCTTAAATTGGTTTGGGGAAATTCTAATGGTATAATATTGCTAATTTTTCATGTTATTATAACTTTTGTGGATGAATTATTTTAATGTCTAATTTAGTTTTTCCTATATATTTTTAGTGGTGTAGTAACATCTTTCCATCCTTGAGACTTTGACATACTTATTATTCATTGTAAACCAAACATAGTTCATACACTAGCATGTGGTTATAATGATTTCTATTTCCTTTTAAAGAACTATAGGTGATGCTCATTGTTTTTAGATATTTGATCTAGCTAACATTATTTATAATTTAGGTATGTTTGGGAAGCTTGTTGGCCATGGATTGAATATGAATAGTCTATATTGAATGATTGTTTATGTATGTGCGTGTGTGGGTAGTGGCTCTTAAGGACATATATGGCATTATGGTAAAATGTTGCAGTAAGGGATTTAGTAATGTATATAGAATTTCATCCGGTATATCTAGGGTTTATTGTTCGTTCATATATATATATAGATAGATAGATATATATATATATATATATTTACATTTAGGATTTTATTGTGCATTCATATATATATACATTCATTTAGGGTTAGGGTTTTATAGTTAGGGTTTGGCTTGTTTTTTTTTAGAATTACGATTAGGGATTTAGCATTATTAGGGATTCCAAGATATTAGGGTTATGGAATTATTAAGTTTTATTCATCTTCATCTATGTCATATTGACATCAATGACAACCTTGATTTACAATCTCCCCCTTTGTCATTGATGACAATATTCTTGCCCTTCCAATATTCTCTTCGCCTTTGACATCAATGGAAAATAGGGTGCCCAAATACTCCCTCGCCCGCGCAGGGCCACCCCCGGGCCGCCCCGCCCCGCCCGACCGGCGGCAGGTCTTATAGACATATGTTCAAATGAAGGAGATTGGGTTGTGGATTTATTTTCTGGCTCAGGTAGGTTTGCACATGGAATTGAATTTTCAATATGTTCTTTTTTTTTAATTAATATGTCATTGTACTAATTTACTTCATTATTTTTTTGTGCTTGATAATTAGGTAGAACACTAGAATGCTGCCTTCAAAAAGGAATAAATTGCATTGCAATTAAGAAAGATCCACTACAATGCAATTTCATTTAGAAAAGAATTAATGCTCTTCAATTTCTTCCAGGTGAAATGCAAGAAATTCAGTTGAGGAAAGGGGACTTTAATGAATCACGTGTGGCAAAAAAGGAAAAGGAACCCCAACCACCATTACATGGAATGTTTGGAAAGACATATATTGGGAGATTTGCAGACATCAAAGACCCCATTAGAAGAGGAAATTGCGCAAAAGGAAGCAGAAAATATTGTGGAAGATGACAATGATGAAACTCTAGAGGACAAAGAGTTTGGATTACGTGACATTCTTAATTAAATTTATGTTATACCTGGAAATCAAGCTTTGCAATGTTTTGACTCTGACATTTCATGAAAAGAATAACCAATGAATTAAAGCTGTTATGTGTTCAATATTTGTAATTTGTGATTTTCGCATTGATTTTTAAGTTAATTATTATTTTTTGAAAAAAAAGTTGTTATTTTATTTTTTTGACATGAAATTCATAAAAAAAAACTATTATTGACCATTTTTAGTTATATTTTTGTATAAAAATTGTGATTTTGACATGTTAATTCTTAGCAAAAAATTATCAAAACGTTTAGTTTTTTGTTATATTTATGTTAAAATGGTTATTTTTATGTTCCATTGTTAAAAAAAATGTGTTTTTTAGAAAACAATTATTTTCATGTGGATTGAAAAATTAATTAAGGATGTATAAATATGTAGATTATCTAAAATTCAAACTATCTACTTTCTAATTTAAAAAAGAAAAACAATAAAAACCCCCCTTAAAAAAAAAAAAATTAAGATAGAGAACAAGAAAATATGAATAAGATGACGACTTCAAAAAATATCAAATTTAGAAAATAATTTTTCGCATTTCACACACTAGAAAATTAAAAGTCAAAAAATAGGTCTTTAAAAAAAAGGTGTGATGGAGAGTACTCACTTTTTAAAATCAGCATTAAAATCACTACCATTCTAAAACTTGATTTCATCCTTGAACACGAAAAAAAATTAAAGTTCCGAAAACCATGTTCTAAAAAAAACGTGTGTATTCTGCATCACCACTTTTGAAAATCGGGTCATTTTTTTGCTATCTCTACGAAATGGGTAACAGTATCAGTTCCCATTTCAAAGTTTACATTGTTTGTTTCTGAAACGAAAAAGAATGACAATATGCATTATCCTCAACCCTCTCGTGATATTTCCTCTCACTCTGACCCAAGGCCATTCCATCCCTTGCCGACACTCTCCCATTCCGGTCACTTGCTTCTGAAACAAGGAAGCATCAAAATATGCATTATCATCCAAAATAGTATTGGTGATGCTATCACTCTCATGACCCATTCCCATCCCTTGCTTCTGAAACTCACCTATTCCATTGCTTAAGTCCATTATGAGAAGATCAAGATCCACTGATCCTACTACTAATAAACAATAAGGAGATCTAGACAAACATTTGGTTGAAGAGTGTGGCCTTTTATAGTTTAAGCCTGGCTGAGTGCCACCCTCTATCTAGGGTTTTTAGCAAATGGTTTGGCATTTAATATTTATTTATTTTTATTTTTTTCCTGCTCACAACAGTAATGGCCAGGGTATCACCATTAATCATAAGACTGGAGTAATGGCCAGGGTATCACCATTAATCATAAGACTGGAGTAATGACCACGGTATCACCATTAATCATAAGACTGGATCTAGATAACGGTTGGATGGAAAAACCTTTAATCTACCATAAAATATGAAACAAAATGTGAACATATCACATTTTGAAAGTGGAACATTTTGAAAGTGTGAATGCCAATAATGGTCAGGGTATCACCATTAATCATAATACTGGATCCATCAGCACGTGTTTACTAGATAACCATCGGATGGCAAAAAATGTGAACATATCACATTTTGAAAATGGAAACCTATATCATGCAGGAAGCTAGTCTGTTTTATAGAAATTTTATTATATCTAATATACAAATTTTAAGTACACAAATATTTAAATAAACTATTATAAATGAGTTACTAATTATTAAATTGAGATTTATCTATACAAATTTACTAAAGGGCAAGTTCCAATGTACAAGCACCTATGAAATAGTCACTTAAAAAATAAAAAATTAATAAAATAATGTTATCTAAGCAATTTGTTAATATGACATTTTTATTATTTTACTTTTATCAAAAATAACCAATTAAATGTCACATTTATCAAAATATCCCCATGCATATTTTATATTTAAATTAATTTAGTAGCACATGATTTAATAAAATTAAAATTAAATTAAAAAGGTAAATTTAAAATTTAAATTAGTTAAATTCCATTTCATTTCATTATATATATATATATATATATATATATATTATATATATATATATATATATATATATATATATATATATATATATATATATATATATATATATATATATAATATTAATTTCAATATTTAATAAATTTAATTAAATAAAAAAAAAAAAAAAAAAATTAAACTACCCAAATAAATACATTTTTATCAAAATATACATCCATATACATTTTATATTTAAATTAATATATTTACACGAGATTTCATAAAATTTAAATTTAAAATCAACACTATAACACATTTTCATTGGCTTACACATTATAACATGGAAAATCAATGTTAACATTTTAAAACCAAATTTCCTCTAATTGGCAAAGCCTTTGAAATTATACTAATTAATCAAAAGAAAAATATACTTATAAAGAAGTAATATATCTCACAAGCAAGTGTAAAGACAAAGATATTATCAAAAAATAGTCCTCAAAAAATCATAGTATGCATAGAATGATTTCATCCTTTGGGATGGTCCTTAGAGCTTCTCAATATTATCTTGAAAATAATTTCCTACATTATAGAATCCATGAAATCCCCTCCTTTTAGAGGCCTTCAACACTTTATATTTACATCTTGCAACTTATTCTTTCAACTTCTTGGTTACCTGAATAATGGTTACAACTATTGAGTTTCATTACCTAAACCCTGTTTACTTTAGGAAATTAATTATTATATCTTTGACTAGAACATAACCTTCTTATTACAAAAGTATAGGGTCATTTACTTTATATATCAAATAAATATGCCACCCAAACTTGGTAGTGAGATGAGACAATTTTGATCCTACTAGGAAGGAACACATTCCATGGTTTCATGATGATCTCATCCCCACCTCAACTCATTGGTCATACCTAGAAAACGTGACCTAAATTTATGAAGGGAATGAAATTATGTGTAGATTTATAACCAAAACTTACAGATAAATTGAAGCTTTAAATCTATTAATAAATGGAAAATGTTTAGGCTATTTACATGGAGAATGAAAAAAACTACCTAAAATGGTGGTAGCTTATCCCTCACAAGAAATCTGAAATCTACACCATTCTTTTAATCATATTATAATGATGCCCAAAGGCCTTTTAACATTAAAAAAATCAATGAGAAACCATAAAAATAAAAAAACATAACTCTAGGAGATCAATCACAAAATGCTTGTGGTCTTCCATGGCGACACCAAATTTATGGGGTCGTAACTTTGGCATAGGATCATTGTTTGAAATGAATAATAGTCCATTGAAAAAGGTTTGTATATAAGAAGTAATATTTTCAACTACTAATGGAATATACAGTTTGCATAGTCTTCTATCCCCAAAAAACTATTGTTTAAGGCCTTAAAGTGACTCCATAAATTCACAACCTAAAAACTATAGAGAAAAATGTAAAAGCATGAAAATATGTTGTGAGTCAATGGAATAGGTTAGTGGAAATGGATATATACTTTGATTATCTATACCCTTTAGGAAGAAATGTTATTCATTGTTATGAGGGCTTTCACGATATAGGAAAACTTCTACTAAACTTTGCTCCTAGTTAGCCACATGCCTTGGTGCAGGAGCTAGTATTGCTTAACAAGCTAATATAGTTCGACCCTCTATTGGACAATAACCCTAATATATGTGTCCACATTTTAATGAATAGTGGAATGTTCAATGAAATTTCGGTTAATATTTGTCAATATGAGTTGTGCCAATGGTTGAAATGCCAAGCCCACATGAGACAGGATGTAGCCAACTCAGTTATTGAGCTATGTTGTAGTTGCGTTGAACATGGGGGGAGTATCATCTCATGTTTTTGGATGTGTTGAGTTGTACATGCAAAAATGTGTATGATCATCATGATGACGACCTCTATCTAGCCATAAATGTTGGGGTGAAAGTTAAATGATTTAGTGAGATTGGTGTCCAACAATGACTAGAGGCTTGACCATATTGCACTTAGGAACCTATTATCCTATTTTTATATGATGTTTTGTTGGATCCGAAAATGTAAGAATGCCCATTCGAATAATATGTTGGCAGTTGTGAGATACTCTTCTTGTAGGTAAATGTAATGTTTGTCTTAGAAAATATATCAATAAGCAAAAAAAACACAATCACTACCATGCTTGGCTGAAGTAGGTACAAATATATAGTTTAACAATAAGGATTACTAAAGATGATTAAGAGTATATAGAGTATTGTACATTTTTTTTCCCTCTTAATAGTTGGGTTGGTAATGGCAAAAGTGACTAACAAATTGATACACTTGCCAACATCATATCAAAGGTTTTTCCAAGAAAAATAGCTATGTAATAATTTCATATTCTTACCCATACTAAAGATTACTACTAACTCATTGTAAGGTGTCTCTCAAATAATATTTCCATGTGTGCTTGAAGGAACACAAAGGTGTCTAAGGTAGCAAAAGAATGCACTGACTAGGTGAAATTATGGAACTTGCTTTCATGTCATCAAAATCTAGTATGTGGTAGCAAATTTTGAGTCACCATTTTATGGTTGTAGCCATCGAGAGGTCGCATTCCTACAAGAGTAGAGAAATACAATGAGTACCACAATCGAGGTTGACCGAGGTAGTCTGAAACATGATAGGTTCTACCCTTATTAGATTTGATGTAGAAATTGAATTGTTGATGGAATGTGGACAATTTATGCTAGAATTTGTACTACAAATTCCCTTGTGTATACATAAAATGAAGAGACCTATGATCCAATGTGGATGATATTTACCATCTGTATAATATAATGTTTCCATTCCTAGGATGATGAGATTATGGAACACATACTGTAATTTCCCTTACCTCTAGATAAGAAACACTATGTCACCATATCCTAAATTACATTAGTTAGTTTATGAGTTTTTCCTCTCAAAGCACATTTGGATGTGTTATATTTATAAAACCATATACTTTTGTCTGTACCTATTATATTTATGGTTATAAAACCTAGCTTAAATTTATGTATATATGTATAATTTAAGAAATTATTTGGTTATTATTATTTCTATATCAATTAGGGTTTCCTATGAAAAAATCTACAATTACGTGTTCAAGAGTCACAATAAATTACATAACCAACATATAATTCATATTACGAATAATTATCGAATTGTAGTAAAATATTTTGTTATCACTTTGATTGAACCTCACACTCAAGCAACTCCATTCCACGATAGCCGAAAACCATGCTTAGACAAGTAACTAGCCCTACTAGGCCACGAGAGGGCTCTCTTTGTAAGGATATCAGCCGAGATGACTCAATCAAGAAATTTATATTAGGCTAGGTATAGTAGCACAATGTTTGATTTGATTTTGAAGAGTTTTGCTAAGCAGGGGGAGCCAGATAGTTAGCGCAAGGAAATTAGGTCAAAATTGCACGGTTTTGATGGGGAAAGCTAGGCACAAGGGTGAGCACTCTATGCTTTGATGGGTGAAGTGATTCAAAGACAATTGAGGAGCTAAAAAGAGAATGAAAGCAACATGGATTCTTTCTAAACTGAAGAAAACATAAACTGTGAATATTTTCTGAAAACAGAGCATGAATATTATGGGTTATGCCTATCAACTTGAAAACATCCACTTAAAGAATATGAAATGATTAAATGGAGTAAACAATACATTTTAAGATATGAAAACATAACGAAAACTAAACGTAACATCATACCACATGGATCCCAAAGAAATAGTTGCAAGTTTTCATTAATCTCCTACTAAAACTGATACAAAATGATGTCTACTCAAAGAATAAGCATCTAGCTAAGTCCAACCCTTTATAATGAGAAATAAGAATAAGAATAGACATTGATTCAACCTCCTCCCATCCTCAATGGTCAAATCCCTAGGATGAGGAAATAATACACCAAAAACTAAACAAGCAAATGGAATCTAGGCAACCTAAGAACTTGCCTCTAAAAGTGAGGAAACTGATTCATTTGTCCTGAAGATAAATTTTGAACTAATGAATCTACCTTATAACAACTATTACCCATATCATTTACATGGCTAGTTACTATTTACATAAGTAAAAAAATCGTCAATGAGAGAAAACTTAAAATTACAGTCATGGCAGAGTGAAGTGAAAATTCACGATAAAACGGCCATATGCAGAGCGCCCAAGCTCTATGTGCAACACTTTTTGTAGGTCCATTTTGGAGATCTTCACAGTGTCCAAATTGGGCCCAACATAGCTTGTGGGAAAGCACTTCAAGTCTACTTATATATTCAGATCTTCTTATTTCTGGGTATATATGTATTTTCGTATATTTTCAAATCAGATATATAACAATTTTACCCCTCAAAAATAGATTCTACCAAGAATGCTTCTGTGGCTCAAAAAGAAGGCAGAAATGTCATTTTTTGAGCAGTTTTTTACCTTTCGGTTGACCAATTCTACTCCAAAAGCCTAGCAAACGAACAGGGTGCATCTACTCATAAAAAAATGTTGTTTAAGGCCTTAAAGTGACTCCAGAAATTCACAACCTAAAAACTCTAGAAAAAAATGTAAAAGCATGAAAATATGTTGTGAGTCAATGGAATAGGTTTGTGGAAATGGATATCCACTTTGATTATTTATACCACTTAGGAAGAAATGTTATCCATTGTTATGAGGTCTTTCATGATATAGGAAAACTTCTACTAAAGTTTGCTCCTAGTTAGCCACATGCCTTGGTGCAAGAGCTGGTATATCTTAACAAGCTAATATAGTTCGATCCTCTATTCGACAGTAATCCTAATATATGTGTCCACATTTTAATGAATAGTGGAATGTTCAATGAAATTTGGGTTAATATTTTTCAATATGAGTTGCTCCAATGGTTGAAATGCCAAGCCCACATGAGACAGGATGTAGCCAACTCAGTTATTGAGCTATGTTGTAGTTGTGTTGAACATGGGGGGAGTATAATCTCATATTTTTGGATGTGTTGAGTTGTACATGCAAAAAATGTGTATGATCATCATGATGACGACCTCTATCTAGCCATAAATGTTGGGGTGAGAGGTAAACGATTTAGTGAGATTGGTGTCCAACAATGACTAGAGGCTTGACCATATTGCACTTAGGAACCTATTATCCTATTTTTATTGATGTTTTGTGGGATCTCAAAATGTAAGAATTCCCATTTGAATAATATGTTGGCAGTTGTGAGATACTCTTCTTGTAGGTCACTGTAATGTCTATCTCAGAAAATATATCAATAAGCAGAAAAACATAATCACTACCATGCTTGGCTGAAGTAGGTACAAATATATAGTTTAACAATAAGGATTCCTAAAGTTGATTAGGAGTATATGATGGCGTGGGTGCTGACGTTAGGGATAATCTTCCCAATTTGGTGGCAATCTCTTGAATATCAGTCTCAATTTCCTTTGAAGCGTCTTTAGGCGTATCAGTCATTAAACTGATAGCTTCATTGCCACAATTGTTTAAGGTATCCAACACATCAACGTAGTGAACTGTATGGAATTCCACCAAATTCTAGTTACTGCTAGTTTTATAACAAAGCCAACTTATCGGTAGCTATTGTTGCTTTCTTACTGGAGCATCAATACTTAAAACGTCAACCAGATTCCTTAATAGGTAATGCATGTTCATAGAGGTCTATTGCCATCCTCTTCATAAAAGTACAAAACGTTAACTTTTGTCTGGATTGCTCTCAAACTCCTTTCCCAGTTGCTGGGAGTTATGGAATGACTTACGCCACACATTATCAGACAGTAATTCAAAAGGATTACTTATAATATAATCCCTCTTTATATTTTTCCTTTCCTTATCGCGGATCTCCAAAGCTCACTACTCCAACACGCGATGACCACTCGAACCCGGCGTTCCCTTAAGCTGGTCATTACAATGTTCAGCTCCTATAAATCTGAGATCTCACATAACAAATGCAAAGGCTTTCTATGATGCAATATTGAGTACCCGTATTGATAAGGCTTCAGGACCACCCACTATTCCCTTAAGAGAATGTCGTAATTAGTCTGCGCAAATAGAGTTTTCCTCTGAGTGTAATAAAATGAGATTAAAGTGGCGGCAACAATATGTTTTCACAATGAAAAGAAACGAACCAAAATGCTCCAATACACAGTAAATCATCAAGTAGTGAATAGGAAGGTTATTCATGCCTTTCAATACATAGTGCAGTAAATTATTGATTACATCCATCCATACTAATAGAAAAATCGTTGAGTTTTGAAAACGCCGAGAGAAAAGTTCAATGATAATTCTTCTAGCACCACCCCTCTCTCTCTCTCAAACGAGTTGGTGGCAACTTTATTTTTAATTTTTTAATGGATAGGTCTTCTCAGACCTTATCTATTACAAAAGCAGGATTTTCTCCATAACGATTTAAGGCGTGAAGCTTTATTACAGCTTATCTATCTGTGATATAGATAGTATGTTTTATTCTCTACTCTTATCCTATTTTTAAACTAAAAAAGATAGCATGTTTTATTCTCTACTCTTATCCTATTTTTTAACTAAGAAAACATAGAAATTGTAGGCTAAAGGACCCTACTCCCTTGATTTTGGAATAAGTTGGAGGACTTTTTCCCTCTGAGTCACATGCTCCTGCATCAGTATATAGAGGGTTGTACATTTTTTTTGCCTCTTAATAGTTGGTTTGGTAATGGAAAAAGTGACTAACAACTCGATACACTTGCCAACATCATATCAAATATTTTTCCAAGAAAAACAGTTATGTAATAATTTCATATTCTTACCCATACTAAAGATTGCTACTAACTCACTGTAAGGTGCCTCTCAAATAAGCTTTCCATGTGTGCTTGAAGGAACACAAAGGTGTCCGAGGTAGAAAAACAATGCACTCACTAGGTGAAATTACGGAAATTGTTTTCGTGTCATCAAAATCTAGTATGTGGTAGCAAATTCTGAGTCACCATTGTATGGTTGTAGCCATCGAGAGGTCACATTCCTACAAGAGTAGAGAAATATAATGAGTGCCACAATCGAGGTTGATTGAGATACTCTGAAACATGATAATTGCTACCCTTATTATATTTGATGTAGAAATTGAATTGTTGATGGAATGTGGACAATTTATGTTATAAGTTGTACTACAAATTCCCTTGCGTATACATAAAATGAAGAGACGTATGATCCAATGTGGATGATCTTTACCATCTGTATAATATAATGTTTCCATTTCTAGGATGATGAGATTATGGAACACATGTTGTAATTTCCCTTGCCTCTAGATAAGAAACACTACGTCACCATATCCTAAATTACATTAGCTAGTTTATGAGTTCTTCCTCTCGAAGCACATTTGGATGGGTTATATTTATAGCAGCATATAGTTTTGTACGTACCTATTATATTTATGGTTATAAAACCTAGCTTAAATTTATGTATATATTTATAATTTAAGAAATTATTTGGTCATTATTATTTCTATATCAATTAGGGTTTCCTATGAAATAATCTAGAATTACATGTTAAAGAGTCACAATAAATTACATAACCAACATATAATTCATATTATGAGGCATTGTCGAATTGCAGTAAAATATTTTTTTATCACCTTGATTGAACCTCACGCTAAAGAAATGCAATTGCACGGTAGCCGCAAAAAACGCTTAGCCAAGTAACTAGCCCTACTAGGCCATGAGAGGGCTCTCTTCATAAGGATATCAGTCAAGATGACTCGATCAAGAAATTGATATTAGGCTAGGTATAGTAGCACAATTCTTGATTTGATTTTGAAGGGTCTTGCATATCAAGGGGAACCAGATAGTTAGCATAAGGAAATTAGGTCAAAATTGCACGGTTTTGATGGGGAAAGCTAGGCACAAGGGTGAGCACTCTATGGTTTGATGGGTGAAGTGATTCAAAGTCAGATGAGGAATTGAAAAGAGAATCTAAGCAACATGGATTCTTTCTAAAGTGAAGAAAACATAAACTGTGAATATTTTCCCAAAATAGAGCATAAATATTATGGGTTATGCCTATCAACTTGAAAACATCCACTTAAAGAGTATGAAATGATGAAATGGAGTAAACAATACATTTTAAGATATGAAAGCATAACAAAAACTAAACTGAACATAATATCACATGGATCCCAAAGAAATAGTTGCAAGTTTTCATTAAGCTCCTGCTAAAACTGATACAAAACGATGTCTACTCAATGAATAAGCATCCAACTAACTCCAACCCTTTATAGTGAGAAAGAAGAAGAATAATAGACATTGATTCAACTTCCTCCCATCCTCAGTGGTCAAATCCCTAGGATGAGGAACTAATACATCAACAACTGAACAAGCAAATCGAATCTAGGCAACCTAACAACTTGCCTCTAAAAGTGAGGAAACCGATTCATTTGTCGTGAAGATAAATTTTGATCTAATGAATCCACCTTATAATAACTATTACCCATATCATTTACATGCCTAGTTACTATTTACATAAGTAAAAAAATCATCCATGACAGAAAACTCAAAATTATAGTGACGGTAGAGTGAAGTGAAAATTCTGGATAAAACAACCATATGCAGAGCGCCCAAGCTCTATGTGCAACACTTTTTGTAGGGCCATTTTGGAGATCTTCACGGTGTCCAAATTGGGCCCAAAATAGCTTGTGGGAAAGAACTTCAAGTCTACTTATATATTCAGATCTTCTTATTTCTGGGTATATATGTATTTTCATATATTTTCAAGTCAAATATATAAAAATTTTACCCCTCAAAAATAGATTCTACCAAGAATGCTTCTATGGCTCAAAAAGAAGGCAGAAGGGTCATTTTTTGAGCGTTTTTTTGCCTTTTGGTTGACCAATTCTACTCCAAAAGCTTAGCGAATGCACAGGGTGCATCTACTCATCATTGTGAATCCAAAATTTTTAACCATTTCCTCATTAGATTCCGCTAGGAAAAGCACAGAAAAAGTGGCGCTGCGTATAGAGCCAAAATTTCTATGTCAAAAATTTCTAAATTCTCCAATAGAAAAATTTTCTTGAACACTTACTCAAAATTTGTGGAGAACACCACCATCAAGTGTCTTGGTTATCCAAGGAAGCTTCAACATCACATCTAAGCCTATCATGGCACTCCTTTTTGCCTTTGAGTGCTTGTTTTAGCCTTGTCTTCATTTGCTTGACCCTTAGATTGGAAATCTTATTCCAGGTACTATAATGGTGATCCATTTGCCTAATGATTTCATTGTCCCTGTTGGCATTTTGTAGAAGCTTCTCCAAATCAAAATTGACCCTCTCAAGCCAATTTTCTCTATCCTCCTCAATATCCTTCTCAAGCATTTGTTTTGTAGTGAAGGTGGCTCAGGTTTATTCTTCTTGTATTACTGACTTGCCTTTGTCACCTTGTCTCATTGCTTTCAAAAGTTCTAGCTCCATGAGGACTTGTTTGTCACTTAGCTACTTGTTCTCTTGGTCAAGTTATGAAATGACATACTTAGCTCTCACCAAGTTGTCCATCAGTGCTTGTATATGTGCATCTTTTTCCGTTATGGAAATATTTTCATTTGTTACCTCATATTGAGCCTCCAAGTCAACTATCTCAATGCCATGGTGGATGTGTGGCTATTCTAGTTCATCATCTTCCTTCAAATTAGATTCCCTTTCCTCTTCATCATTGAGGCTTTCCTCCAGCATATTTCGCTTCCCTTTATGAACCTACTGCAACTGTTGTACTTGTTGTGTTGAGGAAGAATGCAAATCCCCTTCCACATTTTGTGGAGCAAGCATTTCCCTATGAGTTGATGAAGAATGCAAGGCTCCATCCACATCAAGCGAAGTAAACACTTCCCTATTAGCTACAAAGAACTTTCCAGCCCCTCTATGATATGTTTTCTAGGCTTCTGGCTTCTCAACAACTCTAGTCTCTTTAGCCTTCTAACTTTTCTTTACTTTGCAACTACTGGAAGGCCCTTCTACTTCTTGGGCACTCGTGGAGGAATCTGAGGACCATTGAAGATGTCATTGGCAATGAATCTATCCCAAGAGATGTTGATGAGGTTGAGATGATGTAGTACAATCATCTTAATCAAGGAATAGTGATAAATACTGTTATGCTCTTAACCTGCAAATGATACCCAAATATAGAATGTGCGAAGAAAATATACCCAGAACACAGAATATTCGAAGAAAAGATACCCAGAACACAAAATAACAACGATTTTATTATTCAGAGAGTAATGTTCACTTTCCTCTTTGAGGGGGAAACCTCCAATAGAGCAGAGCTTGATTACAAAATAATACACGATGCTCCTCGTAGGGAGTCTCTATCCTTTATATATGACTCATACATGCAATACAACGAGCCAATACCATGGTATTACTAATACCATCTATCTAATACTACGACCCATTTGCAACTAACTATGGTTCCGTTTATTAATTGCGGATTAACCACTTACAATTATTAATATGGGCTTTATTGACTCTTGACTATGACGTGGTCCCATTACATAGATAAGGGGGTTAGGATGGGACCCTAACATGCCCTCCCCCTTAAGACTATCCCTGTCCTCAAGGCTGAAGCTACGGAAACTGCTGCAGAATAGTGGCTGGCTCCCAAGTTGCATCTTCCAGAGAGGGGTCTTTCCATTTTACTAGGATTTCCTTAATCATGCGGCCGCGCAGTTGCTTGACTCGTGTATCGAGGACCTATTCTGGTTGAAGCCAGATGGAGCCTTCTTCGTCCAATTCCGGTAGATTGGTCTGAATTCTTCAATTATTCCCAATCACTTTCTTGAGGCATGAGACATGAAAAATTGGATGGATTTTTGCAATAGGTGGCAAGGCCAACTTGTAGGCCACTTCTCCAATCCGCTGAAGTATTGATATGGCCCGTAGAAATTGGGAGAGAGTTTTTGACACCGCTTGTCTTTGAGTGATGTTTGCTTATATGGTTGGAGCCATAAAAAGACCTGATCCCCTTCTTGAAATTGGCGCTGTGAGTGATGCTGGTCTACTTGTTGCTTCGTGTGGTTCTGAGCTTGATGAAGATTCTCTCGAAGATGGGCGAGCATGGTTGCACGGTGTTGTAGGAGTTGATCCACTGCTTGGACTTTTGAGCATCCCTTGAGATATGAAGTAGGTGAAGGTGGGAGTTGATCGTATACTACTTCATAGGGAGTCATTTTGGTGGTGGCATGATAGTTGGTGTTATACCACCATTCAGCCAGAGGTAGTCACTGTACCCGAAGGTGTTGCCTTTCTGAAGTGAAACACCTAAGGTAGGTTTCTAGACATTTGTTGACGGCTTTGGTTTGACCATCTGTTTGGGGATGATAGGAAGTACTGATTTTTAGTTGAGTGCCCTGTATTCTGAAGAGTTCCTGCCAAAAATTGCTGGTGAAGATCGGGTCGCGGTCGGACATAATAGAAGTGGGCATGCCATGCAATTTGAAGATCTAATCCATGAAAGGTTGAGCCACCAAAGTTGGTGTAGCCGGGTGGGGTAGAGCGCAGAAATGAGCATACTTCGACAATCATTCCACAACCACCATGATGAATGACTTGTTCCCTGACTTTGGAAGACCTGTAATGAAATCCATAGAGACCTCCGTCCAAATTGATGTCGGAATGGGCAATGGTTGTAATGTTCCTGGTGTGTTGATGGTTTCCCCTTTGTGGCGTTGACAGACATCGCATTCTGCTATGAAGGTAAGGATGTCCTTTTTCATGCCTGTCCAAAAAAATGATCTTCTGGTGCGAGCATACGTCTTCTGAAAGCCCGAATGTCCTGCAATGGGAGATGAGTGCAATTCTGCCAAAATGCGACTTTTAAGGGTGGATGTTGGTGATATTCTGACTCTGTCCTTGTAGCGAAGAATATCATCCTGCCATGAGTAGCCCTTGGTGGGATTTGGATTTGCCTGCAATTGAGAAATGAGTTAGGAGAGCCCGAGGTGTGAAAACCATTCCCTCCGAGCTTCTTCAATCCATTCTGGAATGGGGAGGGAGATTGCTAGCAGGGTACTTTCCTCCTCAAATTAGCACGATAATGCATCTGCTACACTATTGTCTTTCCCTTTCTTGTAAATGATCTCATAATCATATCCCAGCATTTTGGCTAGCCATTTATTTTGTTGTGGGGAGGATAGGCGTTTCTCCAAAAAATATTTAAGACTGTGATGATCTGTGTGGATTTGGAAATGTCGCCCCAATAAATAAGGT
>APFE030124706.1:24141-52741 GCA_000404065.3 Pinus taeda
AGCCCCATTGACTTCATCCAGCAAATCATCAACCACTGGGATGGGAAATTTATCTTTGACTGTCAACTTATTGAGGGCCCTGAAGTCAGGACACATCCGCCACTCCCCATCTTTCTTGAGCACGATGACCACTGGAGATGAATAAGGACTGATGCTGGGACGAATGACACCGGCTTCCAAAAGTTCCTTGATGATTTTTTCTATTTCATTCTGTTCGGTGAACGGATATCTGTATAGGCGCATATTTGGGGGTTGGGCCTCTGGAACCAAGATGATTCTATGATCATGTTCCCCTTGCGAGAGTGGAAGCCCTTGAGGCTTGTCAAAGACCGGAAGATGGTTATTTAAAATCTATAGCATCTCAGGATGAATTGGCAACGACTTGGTTTCGACTACGTGGATGGCATTAAATTGAGCTACAACTCCATGATTGCCCTTTTTTAACAATTTTTCCATCCTATGCGAGCTGATGATAGAGGGGGCTCCCGCTTGGAGTCCACGGAGGGTATGTGTGTGGTTGTTCTGCTTAAGACTCATATACAACTCCTGGAAATCCATTGTGATTGACCCAAGAGTGTGAAGCCATTCAGCTCCGAGGATAATGTCGCAACCCCCCATGTGTATGGCAAACATGTGGGTTTTCAACTGATAATCCCCCATTTGAATTTTGACATTTTCACAATGGCCTTCAAATTTCATTGTGCCTCCATCCGAAATTTGAGCTTGGAAGTTAGAAACTGCTCGTACAAAACAATGCACTATTTATGCGACTTTTTGATGGATGAAATTATGTGTACTTCCACTATCAATCAAGACTACGACTGGGCGATGTTTAATAAACCCTCTGATTTTGAGAGCTTGAGGGGAAGAAATCCCTACCAAAGCATGCAACGAAATAACTGGTTCGTCAGAGACATTGTCCTGTTGGTTGTCTTCCTCTAGCGGCTCATGTTCCTCCAGTGGTGGATCTTCTTCTATTGAGTTGTAGTCAGTGGCATCAATTTGAAAAAAATTGGGCTCCTTCCATTTATGACCTAGGGAGTATTTTTCATCACAGTAGTAACATAGGCCTTGCTTTCTTCTTTCTACCATTTCCGCTGGTGACACCTTTTGGACCTTAAGTGTTTGAGTCGTGTTGTGAGCCTGTTGAGGGCGACCTTTAGCAGAGAAATTTGGGCGTCTGTATTGGGCTACTAATGTACGTTCCATGTTACCAGCTACCTTGCAAGCCTCAGTCCATGAGGGAGGGTGGTGTAGTAGGACTTGGGCTTTAATAGCTTCTTTAAGACCGCTAATAAAACATTCCGTGTAAAACGCATCTGAGAGACCCCAACTACGGAAGGCTAAGGCTTCAAAAGCTGTAATATATTCATCCACTGTGCCAGTCTGTCGGAGCTTAGTAAGACGACCCAAAAAAGAGGATTCCTGGTCAAAGCGGTCTTGAAGAGCTTTTGTAAATTGGTTCCAAGTCCTAAAGCTCCACTGCGACGTTGATGCCATTCCCACCATTTCCACCTTTCATTGTCCAGGTACATGCTCCCCAACATAAGCTGAGTCACATCATCTAAGATGTGATTTAATTTGAAATACTTCTCCATTTGCGCTATCCGTGCCGATGGGTGTGAACCATCAAATTTATGCATATCTAACTTGGGAGGTCACTGACTGGGTTGTGGGTGGGTGTGCTAGACGTGAGGAGAGTCACTAGACTCACCTTCATGGTATTCATTTCCATTAGAATCCTCCTCGTGGGCTTGCTCCTTTTCCTTTGGGATTATTTGCTGGATCTGGATATATAATCCATTAACCAGACTCTGAAGGGAGTGCATGGTTTCTTCAAGTTTTTCCATCCTTTCATTGGCCATCGCTTGAGCTCTAGTTGCTACCATACACCAACCTGATGAAAAATGGAGACCGCCAAAAAACTTTTCACTAATAATTGAATGGTACCACCACGCTCAGCTCGTCATTTTGATTTTGATGGGCTAGATCACCAATAAGCGCCCCATATATTTTTTTAATTTTAATTTATTTATTATTGTTTATTTATTTTATTTTATTATTATTTATTTATTTATTTATTTATTTTCAGAAAACTCCTAACGGATTTTTACTCCTTCCTGATCAATACTGCAGTTGTCAAATCCTCAAAATGTCAATGCAGCCAAAAGTCCTACGAAAATTATGGCCCGGTACAGGAACCCTTCTCCACAACTCCGACCTAGTGGATGTGAGAGATCTGAATGGCAGATCTGGCGGCGGGATAGACTACTGCTGCGGATCTGCTAGATCTTAATAGATCTGAATTACTGATTTCTTCTGTGGCTGCACTCCTTTGCACCAACGGATCTAGAATAGATGATGTTTTATCCCCCAATAGAAAAGGGGACTATGGTATTGAGGAGTGTCAGGTGCTACAGATCGCGATATACATAAGGGTCTGGCAGTAGTACTTGGCCCAATGTTTCAGGGCTCTAACTAAGGAGGATCGATCGTACCCTTAGCCGTACAACCCGACTACCCTATCGTACGAGCGAGTAATCTCTCCGAGTGTTGTTCTCGGTGTAGTGTAGCCACAAGATGGCCGATGGTTTATCTATGGCGAGGTTTCAAGGGAGCCTAGGGTGCTTCCTATATACCGAGAGGGTGTGTGGAAGACAGTCCGTAAGCGGTTATGTCTAATGCGCTACTACTCGAAGGGGTACCCACAGGGGTTACAAGGGAGTCCAACAGACATGACCACCTCTTGTATTTCCTGTGTGCATGTCTCCCCAAATCCACAGGTTTATGCACTGAACGACATATCCCGTGGTTTAAAGAAGCCGGAACACGTCTCGAGCCGAATTTTTTTTTGCTAAGAAATGGAGATCCCACTGGCCCTGGAAAGTGCTCTGATATCACTTGTTATGCTCTTAACCTGCAAATGATACCCAAATATAGAATATGCAATGAAAACATACCCAGAACACAGAATATGCGAAGAAAAGATACCCATAACACAAAATAGCAATGATTTTATTATTCAGAGAGTAATGTTCACTTTCCTCTTCGAGGGGGCAACCTCCAATAGAGCAGAGCTCGATTACAAAAAATAAGGGACACGATGCCGCTCACGGGAGGTCTCTTCCTTTATATATGACTCATACATGCAATACCATGAGCCAATACCGTGGTATTACTAATACCATCTATCTAATACTACAACCCATTTGCAACTAACTGTGGTTCCATTATTAATTGTGGATTAACCACTTACAATTATTAATATGGGCTTTATTGACCCTTGACTATGGCGTGGTCCCATTACATAGATAAGGGGGTTAGGGTGGGACCCTAACAGATACTATTCATTTGTTGGGGGTATGGTTTTTTATGTACAATGTAGGCCATCTTCTCATTGCTCCTAAATAAGAAATACGGGATGTTCAACATTTTCACTCTTGTGAAGTGCATAAGAAGCATAATAGGATAGGTGTACAATCTAGAAAATCTAACCTCACATGTAAAATACTTCATAATGATCCTCGCCATAGGGGCATACTTGTCGTTAAGGAACCTAAAAGGAAAGGTCCTCTTCTTTTCATTCCTGTACCTAAATTTGATGTGTGGCTCATAGTAGTTCTCATCCAAATCATGTGCCTTATATCATTTTTCCCCTACATTTGGAATCCTTGTAGCATCAACAATGATGATGGATGAAACTGTAAATGTCACCCATGCAAGAGTTACCTTGTTATCACGGAGATTGGCTACAAAAACCCTCGTCAGCTCCAGATGATGTTGAACTCTTTCCACCAGCTCACAAAACTCATAACACTCTAGATGCCTAAAACAAGAGGTAGTCATATGAGAAGCCTGTAACTCTCTAATGTTTCATGGTTCCTCTCTGATGATTCTGCCTCCCTTATGTGGTTTTCTCTCATGCTAAGGTTCATCTTCGAAGCTTTCACTACCACTATTTTCCTCCTCCTCATAGTGTCTATCCTCTTTTTCCATGTTTGTTGAATTTTGAATCTTTAAAACCCTAGAGAAGGTAACCAAGAAGTGAATTATGGTGAATAGTGATAGGGTAAGAGGAGAGGAGATTAAGTGATACAAGATGAGATATGTATGATATAAGAGTGAGAAGGAGGGTATTTTTGTTAGGGATTGTTTAATAAATAAGGTTTTAAGGATTTTTTTTTGGGGATTACGATATAAGGGATTTGAGGGAATTAGGGTATAAGGGATAGATAGATGGATTAGGGTATAAAGGATAGGTGGAGGGATTTGTTTGAGGAAATTAGGGTATAAGAGATACATGGAAGGATTAGGGTATAAGCGATAGGTGGACGGATTTGTAGGCAACCTAGGGGTTAAAATTTTAAATAGCAAAGCAACTTCAAAATCATGAACTAAATGCTGAGAGGATAGTTCAAGAAGTGCACTTACTTGTTTAGTAGTTCTAGGTGGAAAAAGGGTGATTTGGATGATTGATAGGGTGATTTTGGTGCTTGCTTTCCCTATGCACAGTGCCTTGTATAGGTGCACAACGCTCGAGCTCTATGTGTAGCGCCGTGTAAAATTTCACAGGAAAACGAGCCCTATGTGAAGCACTATGTCCCTATGCGCAACACTCTCTCCTCTATTTACAACACTTCCTCAATGTTCTTTATGTGCAACGGCTCTTGCTCTATGTGCATCGCCTCCTGCTCTATGCGCAATGCCTCCTACTCTATGCACAATGCCTCCTCTTTGTTCAACCACCAATTGGCTTTAATTCCCTTCTCTCCTTCAACTTTGTTCTTTCTCTTTGTCAAATGAATATGATGAATTTGGAAATGGAATTTGAAATCTTATATAGAGGGTCATTTTGATTTTTCTTTAGAAAAAACCCACTTTGTAATGTTTTTTGGGAGTTTTTCTTTGTCTTCAAATCTCTCTTTAATAACTTTCTCTATTTGTCTATTTTCAGGTGGATGATGCTTGGACAAAACTGATTTCTTCAATGGATTTATTTTCTTGCAGCAAGGAGAAACGCTTGGGAAGCTTATGGGAACACTTATTACATGAAATGAATTGAATTACATCAAAAAATATAAATCAACTAGAAATACTATGTTTTCAATTACATTAGTCAAATAAGATATTTTTACAATAACCATGACATACTAACAAGCACTATTTCTTTATTGGTCATCCTCGTGCCTTTGCTACCCTTTATTTACACATGAAACTATGCTTTTGACGATGGAAATGAATGCTAAGACCTAATGGAAACATAACTGCCTTGACTCTTTGTTTTCCTCCAACATCTTCTTAATAATGTTTACTAAGGATTTATTTGAAGACTCAGCTAGTCCATTGCCCTATGGGTAGTATGTCGTGGAGTGACCCAACGTGATGTTATATTTGTTGCAAAACTCAACCATTCTCTTTGACTTAAATGTTTCTACATTCTCTGTAATAATCTTGTGAGGGCAACCAAAATGAGACAAGATATTGGCCTCTAAAAACTGAATGATTACCATGTTTGTAGCTTGCCTTGTGGGAATGGATTCGATCCATTTGGTGAAGTAATCCATAGCTGTCAAAATCCATATGTGTTGTGTTGATGATGTAGGATGAATTTCTATTATGAAATCAAGCCCCCACTGCTGGAAAGGTGCACTAACTAAAACTAGATTCAAAGGAAAAGGAAGCAGCTTCCATTTTCCCTGAAAAAACTTGACATTCGTGATAGCTTTTGATTGTCTTATTTAAATCTAAAAAAAAGGATGGACAATAATACCCTGCTCTCAAAATTTTATTAGATGTTGTTTTCCAAATCAAGTGACCCCCACAATCGCCTCTATGAAAATCATTCATTACCTGTTGATCTTCATTTCCAACTAAAAAATTAAGTAGAACCCCTCCCGGATATTTCCAATAGAGAGCACTATCTAAAATGTTGATTTTTGCAAACTTTGGTTTTAGTGATCTACCTTTACTTCTTGACATTCCAGGAGGAGGAGAAAGATGTTGAAGAGCGTATACTAAATCAGAATACCAAGGTGGGTTGAGAAACATCTTTGATACCTTAAACATCTTTGCTGCAATGAGATTTATATCTAGAGCATGAAGATTTAACTTAGCCATGAGTTTTTCCAAGCCTTGATCTTTTATCAGTTTGGTAGGCTTAATCTCAAGATCATATTCCAACATCTCTGCTATCCACTTACCTCTCCTTCCCTCTAGCTCAGTTTGCATTAGGATATATTTCACATACATGTTTGGAACATATGCTATGGTATGTGAATGCAGAACGTAAACTCAAAAATCCTTCAATGCCTTTATAAGAGCCGAAGCTTGCTTCTCAATAATGTTATAGCGCAAAGTAGCATCTCCGATAGTCTGACTGAAAAATCCAATGGGTTGTTCCACCTGATCCTTCTTTTCAATCAACACTACAACCAAAGTGTGCTTTTATGCAAATGAAAATATAATAAAGTCATGAGTATAATTGGGACTAATAAAAACAAGGGTTGTGGTCAAAGCAAGCTTTACTAAGTTGAAAGATTTCATGGCATCATCAATCCACTTCACAGTGTTGTCCTTCCTCAACATATTAGTTAACGCACGCAATTTCTCGACCAAATTTGGTATAAATATGTGCAAGAAATTCATCTTACTATTGAAGGCTTGGATCTCCATTTTGTTGTAGAGAAAGTCTATTTGCTGAATTTCCTCCACCCTAGAAGGATCAATTTGAATACCATCTTTAGAAATTATATGACTGAGAATCTTACTTTTCCCCATGGTGAAAGTCCTTTTTTTTATTTAAAGAAATTCTAAACTCCCCGCATTTCTGAAAAAGAATCCTTAGGTGGTGTAAATGCTCATCATTAGAACCAAAAAATATTGTCAACTTGTCTAAGTAAACCACTAAGAAAACATCCCTCTCGTTAAAGAAATCTATGTCCATGGCCTACCGAAAAGTGGCCCCGACATTCTTCAGCCCAAATGGCTTCTTGGCATACTAAAAAGTTCCCCATGTTGTTGTGAAGGCACTTTTGTCTTGGTATTTTACATGCACCAAGATCTGATTGTAACCTGAGTAGGCATCTAGTAGTGACATCCATGACGATCCAACTACTCTTTTCAGAATATGGTCCATCTTAGGAAGAGGATAATTATCTTTTAGGGATACTTTATTTAAGTTCAGAAATCAATGCGCAACCTTATCTCTCTAGTCTTTTTTTGCACCAAGATCAAATTTTAAACCCAATCAGAGAATCTAATTGGAACAATGATACCAGCTTTAAACAATCTATTTACCTCTTTATCGATGGATGGCAATAGCTTTAGATTGATCCTTAACTTTTTTTTAAGGGTTTTTGATTCGGCTTGATAGGAATGGTGTGCTGAATGATGTTCTTCTCATATACTTTCAAATCAGAGTAATCCCATGGAAAAACATCAAAAAATTCAGAAATCAATTTAGCATACTTAGCTTTTGACTTAGGAGATAATGTTTTTGATAACTTAACAAGCTTGGGCTGGTCCCCTATCCTAATGTTTACATCTTCAACTCCTTTGTTAGTAGGACCTGTTAACACCCAGGTTTTTCCCTATGACTCCCAAGGGAATACGGCCAGGGTAAGCACTAACCAATCTTTAGATTACAGCTTCTAGCCCAACTGTAATCAAAGAGGGATCTCTCTTTAAGGTTTGTGTCTGTTCTGTGGAGATTTTAGGCTAGTTATGAAGTAGGGGTTTTGGTTTATGTTTGGTTGGAAGCATGTCTTTTTGTACTTAAAGTGAAAATCTCCAGGTAAGGTTAGTCCATTGGGCAATGGAGTCTGTGGCTACTAGTTGTTGAAGTCTTGAGTTTGAGTAGCTGGAATTACAGGGCCATTTAGATATTTCATAAAACAAACTTGAAATTATGATGGTGAGATGAAAACAACCAGTAAAAAGCAATTAAGAATTATTCACTAAGCTAGGAATGTGAGAAAGATATATGTTGCTCAGGAGAAAAACTTGAATTCCTGAGACAATAATCACTGTGAAAGATATAGCATGAAAGGGTAGCAATTAAGAATTACACCTTTGTTACTATAACTGAAGAAAACACTCATAATAGCTTAGATTGAGTTTAGGGTAATCTGTGATTAAATCCTGGACTATTCTTTTTCCTTGCCATTAACTGTAAAGCACAGAAAACATGAAAGAGATATGAATGATAACAAAACACATAACAAAGAGTTGTAAAGAAAACTTATTGTGTCATGAAATACGCAGGAATCCTGTAACATTCAGTTAAACACCTCAATGCTTCAAACAACATAGAGCTTTGGAAATTCCACCGCCTTTGTATTACTTCTCTGGGAATTTACAGTTAAAGAACTATATCAAAGATCTCCATTACATCCAACATCCAACCCCTGCTATCTAATGCGAGGGGCAATATATAGAAGTGTTTCATACAAAATATGTCAGGCATTGAGTCATCTGAGAAATAAAATATCTTTATTAACTCGTACAGAAATAGTAGATAAGAATTTATTACAGCCTTTAATACAACATAAATGCTCTTTACTCCTGTCAGAGGATTTTGACCTTTGGAGCTCACTGAGTCGGTTGAACGCTTTGTTATAACTGCTGAATGACGTGTCTGTGCAGCTCTGTCCTCCTGTAGCTTTTCGGCCCTGTCACCTGTGACTGCCAGTGCTGCTGTGGTGGCTGAATGGTTTTGCTGAGTTGGCTCAGCCTCTCTTTGTATACATGCTGATATATCCATATTTTCATGTGCATGACCATTTATATATTTTTGTTAAAAGGAAAAAAATAATTACTGGCTTTGGTTTAGCAGTAGTTGTATCAAACTGTTCCAGACTTCCTGTGTGGGCAGTTTATGACTCAAAATTGACTCTATGGTCTCATCTGCCTCTGTATACTTATGAAAATTGGGAGGCTCATTAAACAAGTGATTAATTTCATTCATAATAAAGAATAAGCTCTCCACCCTGTTGAAAAGGGTCCGTCCTGATGCTGGCCCTGTTTCTGCTGATGTGCTAGCTGTTTCTGCAATCTGATTAACAGCAAAGGTGTTGACCCTCTTGGCATATTTTTCATGTGAAAGTAGCCTTCCTGAGGGGTCCATCAAGATAGGAAGACCTCTGTTCTGTAATGCCATGAACTTGTCCTGGAATTTATTAATGTCTGCCTGCATATCTTGGCTCCTTCTCTCTAAGGTCTGTACTAGGTTTCTTAGTGTCAGGACTCTTTTGACCATTGAAATGGTCTCAGTCCTGTTGGCAATTCCCATCTTGATCAGCTGAGAACTTGTTCTGTAATTTAGCACATTAATCATCCTAGTGGCAGCCTTAGGCATACTGCCAAGAGATGCCCTTGCTCTTTGGATTTCCCTGTGTGCTTTTCCAATGAGCCCCATCTGCTCATAAATGGCCTCAATGTATTCCCACTAGTCTGTGATAGATTGGCCAATATTGGCCCATAGGATTCTCTTGACCTCAGCTGTTACTTTGTCCAGTGTGAGCTCTTTTTCTAGTTCATTTATTCTCCTTTTGAGATTTTTTACCTCTCTTTCTCTCTCAGCTATATTTTGCTTGGACTTGTCATATTTTTCATTGATCTTAGCCAGAGTTTCTTTAGCTTGATTCAGCTCTGACATTTGGGCCTCCAAGACTTGAATTTCATTTCTCAGCTTCTGCATATCAAGGCTTTCAGCTTGCTCTCTTGTTGGTGCTGAGGTGGAGGGTGTTGCTTGCTCCGTCTGCTGACTGGGAGGGGCAGTGGTTTGAGGAGCTTCCTCCAGATTGATTGTTTCTGGAGGAGGATGTGAAGTTTGTCCTGCCTCTTTTTGCTACAATGCTGCCTGAAGTGCAGCCTCTGATTCCTCCAGCTTTCCCTGTGTTTGGATGAGCTGCTTGTATAGTGTTACCAGCATAGTTGCTGCATCCTTGTCCTGTCTTAGCTGGGCAACCTTTTCAGTTTGGGGATGAAGAGTTGCTGGGATTTTGATCATCTTCTTTAATGCTTCCATATTAGCATCCCTTAGTTTCAGAAGCTCCTGCACTGCTTCGACATCCTTGGGATCATGCCCAAGCTCTATTATGATGTCCTCTAAAGCCTTGATCCTGTTGTCCTTTGCTTGAGAGGATGCCCTTTCCAACTGAAGTTGTGTAGTGGTATTATTTAGGCTATTTTGTAGCCTGTAGTTCACCAATTTCTTGTCTGCCAAGGAGGCATACACCATCTCACCCGTTTGTTTGTGTAATTCAATCTAATCCATTGGGTGGATATCCTTGGCCAGGACCTCAAGGTTGGTCCTGATGTAATCGGCAGCTGACTGTGGTTGCTGCACAGCTGGTGTGAAATGGCTCATTATCATTTTGCCCTCATGTACATCATAAGCAGACATGAGTCTTTGCTGGTTACTGGGAGCCATCTCCAACAAATGATTATACAATTGCAGCCTTATATGTTCATTTCTCTTCTTGATATCCTTGAACTGTTGCTTGATGCTCTTTTCAACTCCTCTTTGTTGGCCGGAGGAGCTAACTTCTCCTCCTGCTGCCCTCTCTTGTTCCTGCTGGAAGGAACTTGCTGAGGCCTCCATGCTAGGCAGGCCCATACCCGAAGTTTTCCCTATTGGCATTTCTTCTTTCGAAAAAGGGTTCAACCTTTGCCTCTTCTCCCCTTGATTGGTTTTGATGTAGTGAGGGGAGTCTCTCTGTCCCTTTTCCTGCTTATGTCCTCTCTTTGTGGGGTTTGGAGGACTGAAGTATCAATTCTTGATTCTTGCCTAGGAGGTACCATTTGTGTTGGTTGTTTCTCTGTGACCATTGGGGCCTTTGCTGTTTGTTCTTTTTGCCCTGGCTGCTCCTTTTTTGGCTGATGTACCTATTGTTGTTGTTGAACCTGTCCTTGTTGTACTTGTTCTTGCTCCATCTCTTTTTCCTTGCCTTTAGTGGGGGCTTGATTTGTAATTTTGACTCCCTCCTATTGTGCTATGGAGGATGAGGCAACTGCTCCTACTTGAGGGTTCGGAAGAAAGAATACCTGTGCAGGAAGTTCCAAGTCAGCCATCTTAAGAAGATTTCTTCTTTCTCTTTCATTTAGTTCTTCTTGTGTAATAGGTTCCTCTAGTGTGCCTCTCTTCCATTTTGATTGATTTGCATATTGTTCTATGTGAGGCAACCTTACATGGTCATAACTAGAGAGCCTATATTTGACCCTTCTTAATGATATGAAGTGATTGGGGTCATAAGGTTTCCAGAGGAAACTGGTCTTTAGACCAATGCTTTCTAGCATTCTGTCAGCCTCTTTCCAGCCTTCCTCCCTTTTGTTCAAAACAAAGTGGCCCAATTGGTTTTTCACTTTTAGTTGTGCCTTCTTTCCTTTGCCTGAAACGTTATTTGTACCAGCATTCCCAAACTGCCTGAAATATTCTAGGGAAAACAATCTCATGGGCACATACTTGGGCAGTCTGTATGGGGGTAACTCACAACAATATATTCTGATAACGGTGTAGTTTTGGTAAAAATACCAATCCCCAATGCTGTATACCTTGGACAATTGAAGGATCCTCTGCATCTCATCTGTTAGTCTTGGAGGAGGTGAGCTCATGAACAGAGACATGGCTGGGTGGATGAAAAGGTCAATAAACTCACAGTAAGTGTATGGAGAATAAGCTCTGTAGTGAAAAACTGATGCCCAATACACTATTGACCTTGGATTTCCTTGTGCATCCACCCTGTTCACACCAAAAGGGAATTTCTCATGTTGATAGTATAATATTAGGTGGTAGATGTAAGAGGAGTATCTGAACACCTTTTCCCTTGATAGGTTCATAAATTGCTCATGCATTTTGACTGATATGTAGGTGGCATAGTCATAAAATATTGGAGCTTTGCCAGGGGAAAACATGAGCATCATTACCAGTACAGTCTCATCAATATACTCAATTGAGTTATAGCCCAGAATGGGACTGATCATATCTGCAAGATCCCTGCCCAATGGGTTGAGGTAGCCATGAAAAATAGGAGGGTATTGCACAGTGTCATAGTTAATAAACAGTTGGTTCAGCTTTGTGATCTGAGCATCTGTCAACATCTTGGCTCCTTGGTTTATCAAATCAAACAAAGATAGGGGAACCAATTTCTTCTCAGTCTTGAATTGCAACATCTCTCTGATGGCCTCAAGGGTGATGTAGAACACAACTGAGCCTGAAGGGTCAAGCACAGCTCTCTGAGTGGGATCATAACATTTAGCACATAGGTGAATTAGGTCAGGGAATTGGCTAACCTGAGGAAGCTTGAAGATTGGGAGGAAGGAATCCCAAATGCCCAATATATCTGTTCCAGCTACATGTTTGGCCTTTAATTCATTTAGCAGGTGGAGGTGGAATTTGCTTTGTGATAGGAATTCTTCTGCAATTTGGTAATCCAAGTCTTCTAGAGCTTGCCACTCCAATTCTCTCTAAGGGGCATTTAAAGGGGCAACATTGAGGGCCACAAGTGCTACTGGAGTTTCCATGGTTGCTTAAGAACTCTGTTTTGTATGTAAATTAGTGTTACTTGTGCTGAGTAACAGAAAAGAGTATTTGTTGGAAGAAGAGGTGAATTGAGAAACAGAGGGCAGAAGGGTCAATGGCAGCAATTGAAATACTGCACACAGCACTTGAGAATGCAAATACTTATCTTTAACAGACCTTTTCTTAGTAATTAAGTGTAGGTTCGGTTTCCCTGTTCACGACTGCGTGAACAGAATGCAGGTTATGAGAAAGCTTGGGTAACAAGGCTTAGCTGGTGAACTTCGAGCTCCCCACTTCAAATGGGAACTGGGCGCAAGGGATTTACTGGTGAATTATGTGTTTTTCAGTGTCTTTAGTGAATATAGTCAATTTGTAGACAAAACTAGGCGCAGAAAGGATTTGCAGGGATAAATACCTGGTAAACTTGACGGTCCGGGTCACAAATGCAGGTGGGTAGGCGTGCCGAAGGTCTCTAGGTCGAATTCAGCAGGTTGGTGCAAATTTGGACGTAAAATGCATGCAGAAGGTGCAACAGAAGTTTTTTTCAAAAGTGCAAAAAACGCGAAAAATTGGCCAAAATATGGATTTTTGGGATATTGGCGCCTTTTTCGGATGACGTCAGCATGACGTCATCGGGTGGGTCAAGGTCGGATGACGTCAGCATGACGTCATCAGGTGACGTGGCAGCTTATGAGTGGTCCACGGGGGTGGTGAGGTGGCGGACAGGTGGAGCAATGGCGGAAGGGGGCGCGGACGCGGCGATGACGCTGGCAGTGACGTAGCGGTGACGCTGGCAGGCGGATTAGCGGAAAACCGGAAACCACAGGCGGTATCATATCGCACCGCTTATGATACGGAAGGGAATTTGTCAGAGGGGGCTCTGATACGCTGTGGGGGTGACGCGTGGCCGAGGCCTGACGTCAGCCTCTGACAGATATCGGACACTATCTTTCGGACGTCAGGGCCGGTGCGATATCCACGAGAGCTGTCGGATGAAAAGCGCCCGATTAGACGGTCGACGGGTTGATGAATTGTCCGGATGATACGACGTCGGGCGGGTAATAAAAAACAATTTTTCACGGGATTTGTGCCCGGCGGGACCTTTAGAAATATTTGCAAATTGCATGGTTTTCTAATGTATTTTTATAAAGGCGCGCATATCACAAAAACTTAGGAAAAATGGGTTTTTCATGTAATTTCTTTCCAAAATCGCGCGTAGCTCAAAAATTTGGATAAGTCGAGATATTGGGTTATTTCAATGTATTTTTGTATAAACTTGCACATAAATCCCAAACTTAGGATAAGGTGGAAAAGTGGGTTTTCAAGGTATTTTTGCCTTTTGAGTGGGTTAAAGGGTGCAAATGGGTTTTTCCAAGGTTTCTTAGGCAATATGAAGGGTTGAGTAGGTAGATGAGTTCTGAAGGAGAAAAGAGGTTAGGCTTGGGTTCTCAAACTGACCAGATGTCAATTTGATTCCCTAGTGGTGAACATATGGCTATAATGCCAAGGGGGGGATATTTATAGAATGTTTGGGGTTTATACACCATGGTCTTATAATAGTAGGGAAAGGGTGACATAGGGAATTTAGATAATAGAAGTTAGGGGTTAATATGGAGGGAAGAGGTGAATGAGGAGTAATATCACTAAGTTTATTTGAAAACCACTTAGCTTAGGGAGTAGATCAAAATGAAAAGAATTTTGCACAAGAAATGTGGCTCTTAAGGGAAACCAGAACCAACATAAAACCTTGAATTCTTTTACAAACACAACTGGTATAGGGATGTTAGTAATGAGTGTAAAAACAAGGAAAAAAGGAAGTTAGACATGCTCCATTGTGTTGTTTTCCTTATATTGACCAGCAAGATTCAGTTTGAAAGGAATACCACTTCTGCAACCCCATCTACCTACCCATCTACTTGCCTAGCATTTTTTGTTTGTTCTTGGAGGGTGCACTTGGACTTGCAGATCCTTAGGTGCCTTTTCTTTTCGATTGGCTTTTTCTTTTGATTGCCTATTTAGCACTACCCTTATTGCTTCCAAGGCCCCAGATTAAGCAGTTGGGAACCTTAGTTTCTCTGCCTACCTATTGGTCTGCCAAGATTAAACAGTTTGGACAGACTTCTTTCTCTATTCTACAACAAAAAATTTAACCATGGCATGATCCAGATTAGACTGTTGGACCATCCATCAAAATTTAGTAAACATGAAGGTATGTACACACCTTGTCTTCTCTTGGAAATATGGGATCTTTGTATCAGCAAAGCAGAGCATATTTGGCATTTGAATTTGCCAATCATGAAATATGAAACCTATTGGTATAGGTATCCAACAGGAAGCATGGTTCCTCTTACCAGAGGACTTTGGATCCTCTCACAACTCATGCTCTAAGGCAGCGATCAAAAGAAGATCCTTTTCAACCTCGAGCACCATGGAAAAATTCTACCAGAGTGAGCTTTGCTTCGTGCTTAATGAAAATGGCAATGTCCCATGGTAGGGCCTTCATGTAATAATCAATCGTGATGGAATCGTCAAGGGCTACATCCACGGGGAACTTGTTTAAAATAGTGGTGACACATTGATTAAAATCTCTCACCTTCTCCTTCTTATGGCATTTCAACATTTTGAGCTCAGTGAAGAGCATGGAAGGTGTCTTCTCTTTTGAAAACTTGTCCAAAATGGATTTCCGGAACTCATCCCACATTCAGATGGAGGTGACAGGTAGCGTTCGATACCAAGTGGCTACTTTATTTTCAAGGGTATTCGGGAATAGGCGGCATGCTACATCGTCAAATTGGACCTTCATCATTTGCAGAGCTAAGTAGAAATTGCTAATGTGGTCATCAACTGAAGTCCCTTTCTAAGGGTCAAACTTTGGGAGGTGCTTCTCAGAATTCTGGGGCATATCATGAAGGAGGTCTCTAAGGTTTAGAGGGGATTGGCCCATCCAAGTCAGCAGCAGGGGACGACGGTTTGCTCTAGGGTTGAAATGGAGGCTACAATCGTTGCCTTTTGACACACTATCTGTACCTGACCTGCCGCTAGGGCGAGGGGGGCATCTGGCTTCTCTTCTCTGCACTCTAAGATGTCTTATGTCTCTCGTATTTCTCACGTTTTGGTTGTTTCTTAGGTTTCTAAGGAGATGTTGATTGTTGTAGAAGTTTATGTGGTCTCTAAGGTAGTCCCCGGCCCCTTGTCCCAAGATCTCATGAGTGCCCTCGGTAAGAGGTTGATTGTTGATAGGGGTTTCCTCAGTGATTTTTTGGTTGTTCCTGCACACTTCCTCTCTATTCATATGGTTATTCTCACCAGTAAAGGTATTCTTAGGCTCCCCTTCTTCATCTTCAAGCTAGCTTTCCAACCCTTTGATAGATAGTCTTTTGACAACATTTGCGTAATCATCTAGGGCTAAGCCAATTAACCATGATATGGAGTTAACTAAGATGCCTTGACGCGTATATTGAAGGTTGGAGGTGTGAGAGTTCACTAGGGAGTTAGTGGTGGGGATACATATTAATCCCCTAGCGAAATGGCATGTGATAGGGTTCAGAGCCCTAAGCTATTTATTAGTGACTTCGTACATGGGAAGTTCTTCTCCTCCAGGGGTGTCTTCAAGAAGGGGAATATCAGGTTCTTCCTGGTGTGGTTTTGTGAAGGGTGGCCTGAAATGAGGATTATACCATACTTTGGGGGGCGTGGGTGGCTGAGGTTGATTACTTCCTTCATGGGAAGTCTATGTGTGAGGAGGGATTTTAGTGCTTGCCATGGCCCTCCTTCTAGTGCCAAATCTATTGATGGGTTGGAATTTATCACCAACATCCAAGGGGATCTCTTCGTTGTAGGTTCCCAAATAGAGCCTGCATTAAGTGTGTTGGAGATCCCTTCTGGTATGTAGTCCCGACTGTTGGTCAGTTTTGTGGATCTAGCTTTAGACGGATGTCTGATATAAACTTAGTAGAATGTATGAGCTTTAAGAAATACAAAAGAGTAATTGAAAAATATCCTGTACCATATATATACCATGAATAGAAAAAGGTAAACCACACAGTCTCACATAAAAGTTACTGTTAGCAGGACTTTAGATAAGACTTGTGCAAACTAGATAAATACTGCTGAACAATTGCAAAATCAATTTACAACAATCAACCATTTATCAACGTACATAATTGTGCACTCAAAAGAAATATTATATTAATACCAAAAGAAATAGTTCATTGGCATGCATATAGAGTGAGTAAACCAAATACCATTCATACGTAGAAAAACCAGTTTTGGGGTATGAAACAGCATGTGGAGAGACTGCACATCAAAAGCTTTTAGGAACATTCGATCCATCAAGTGAAGAAATACTCATGGGACAAACACATAGATATTCAAAGCATTCAATAATGAAAACATACAGTTAACTCTTGTATTGACTAGAAGAACCACAATTCTCTTAAGCAATATGTCTATAACTCTCCAAAAGGGTCCTCAGCCGAAAAGCCCCTTACAAATGAGACGTGAGGTTACATTTATAGGATGAGAGAGACCTTTGGTCTACTCTTGACTCTTGGACTTCCTAGTAACCTTTCACCAACCAAATGACTCTTGGCATTCTGTGTGACCTTTCATGTTCATAGAGTATTATGTGCTATCATAGTACACAAAAGAGAAATGAATATTATCCTAGTTGACCAAGCTACAGATGGCTAGTTCCGGAATGCTGAGCCCAAGATTTTCTGTTGGGTAAGTGCACCATATGTTGTATTCTGCCACGATGGAAGAGATTGGTGGCTGACCTTCATCATGTTGGTGTAAGCACTCTAGTGCGTTTGGGATAAGGGTATTTCACTTGGCATATATATGATTGTTCAAGGTACCCAACCTAGTGTAGAGCCTCACTGGTTCTACGATGTAACGCTTGATATTTTCCGCTGAGACCAACATACCTCCTGTGTGGGAAACTTGTCTATATGTTTCCACGAATTCTTGCACCTCATTGTTGATCTCCTCCTGATTTTTGACCTGTCCAATTTCTCCTATAGAAGGGGACCCATGCAGTTGGATCACTGATTCCAGATTGCTGAAAAATTGCCTGTAGGAAGACAACACCCTCTCTGTATCTTTAGCCAATTTTTCTCTGGACTTCACTTTGATACGAAGCTGGACCCTGGTATTCTGCATAACAATCCAATCTTTCCTGGGGACCACTGCCAGGGCTTCGGGGTACTTTTCAGACCACTCATGTATTTTATCTAAGGTGGTCATGGCCTCCTTAAGCATGGAAACCCTTTCATTTGAGTGAGTTTGAATAACTACTATGTGAGCTATAGTGTGGTGTAGTTTTCCCATTTCTTCATAAACTACTGCCATAGTCTCCACCAGGATCTCTGTTTCTGATGCGACTACCATTTGGAAATTAGCTGATCCTATATGTAACAAGTGAAGTGTCATGATTTTCTCCTCCAATTTTCTCTTCCCTTGTTCTGCAACGCTGGCCCTTTTCTCGGATGTGTATAACTTGTTTTGCAAATATACAATTTGTTTACTCATCTGGGCTACGTTGTGTTCTATGGTAGCTACAAATGATGTATTGGCGAAGGTGATAATTAGAGGGTTTGACATGATATTTAGCACTATATTTGTTGCCATAGTTACCAACAATGGGTCAACGAGGTTTTGACTGCAGGATCTCTTCCTCTCCTATATAATTTTGAGGTTTACTTCATCAAATGTGATTTTAGTCAAATCTAGAACCTTTTCATCTTGATCTTCTGAGATGCCTAGCTCTTGGCAGGGTAGGTGTCCACTAGTGAGGGGATTAATGGGAGGTACATCCAAAGGAGGAAGCTCACTTTGTCCTTAGCTTGGATGAACCACCCTTCTTATCACTCCTTGTTCATTTACTATAACTTCCTTCTCCCTATTTTCCCTAAGCTCCTCATCCTGTTTCCTCTTTTCCCTTTCTACTAGTGCCTGTTGACTTTCTAGCTCATCCTCCATGTTCTTTAGTTCCTATTCTAATCTTTTTTGTTCATCTTGTTTTTTCCTCACAGATTCTTCTGCTTGTCTCTGCTTTTCGGCCTCTTCTTCCTTATTTCTCTCTATCTCATCCTGTGATCTCTTTTATTCTTCCTGCTTCCTTTTCTTCTCTATCTCATCCTGGATTTGGTCGCTAGATTCCTGCGAATGTTTGCTTTCTAGATCTCTTCGCCTCTTTAGCTCTCAATTCTTTCTTGCCAGTTTGGCATTTCTTTGTATGAGCGTAACCTCCTCTTCCTTGATGTTGCTTAGAGGGTCTTCCACTTCTTTTCCTTTTTGCTTCCCTGATGTCTCAGCTCCCTTTAGTGTTCTTTCTCTGAGGCTTTCATCATCCTGGAAATCATTAAGGAGTTCATATTCACGGTCTATTGCTCACTGGGGCTAATCTCCCTTGTGGAGTTATACCAATTCCTAATTCTGTCCTCGAGATCCTTCCTAGTGTGGGCATAAGACCAACTGAATTTTTCCTTCTTACAGTGGGCATCTACAACCTTTTCGGGGTCATATGTTCTGTAATTTAGGGTCATGAAATGGCTCCCCTCCAGTTCTTCAGCTTTTTCTTCCACCTGTTTGAATTTTTCTACTACGTATGCTCCAATAGTAAGAAGAAAAGGCAACCAAGGTTTCTCCTTACCTTTGTTCAACACCTTCGAGAAACCCTGTGTCATCTGGTAGTAGACCTCTCGTAACAGAGTCCTATCTATGATGAACTTGGGTAGACTGTGCATAGCTTTATGAGTACCAAACACTTTGATGATCATTCCTTCATTGATAGGGAACCAGTGAGCTACTCTAACTATGGTCCAAATGGCTCTCTTTGACATGCAAGGTGGATCTTCCTCGAATAGCAGTTTGTATAATGGGATGATAAATTTTTCAGATATTATATCCAACGTGGCTCTATAAGCTGTGTCCCAGAAGACCTTGTAGTGGCAGTGGATGGGTTGGGATACTGATGAGTCCCAATTGCAACTCCAGTGCTCAAAGTTGCACCTTGAACAGACAACATCAAGGAGACATGAAGACATATAAAATTCTAGAGGTTTCTCAAGATGTGGGCTTCGAGCGATGACTATGTTGGTCCTGAAGGACGATAACACGATGCTTGCCCAATTAAAAATAATTCCCTAAGTGGCGACAACAAACATAAGTCCCACTGTGTTTCCAGGATATCCCTCTTAGAAAATTATTCATAGATCTCATACCAAGAGAGCCTGGTGGTTTTATTTATGTTGCAATCCGTGTATGTAAAGATAGGGGGTTGTTCATCTAGATCTTCTTCCCATGCCCCACTTCCTGATGCACCTTAAGCTGTTTTAGTATTCGTTTGACCCATCTTGTCTTCAAAATAGGAAATTGATATGTACTCGAGCTCGACGTCACCTGGCATGTCAAAAATTCAATCCCACAATGAGAGAGAGGGCATGACCATAAATTAAAACACCAAAAAAAAGAAAAGAAAATTTAGCTGGTGAGAGGAGGGTTGTGGGGATGAGCGAGTCACAAGGTATCTGATGAAAAAAATGTGACAGTGCGACTGAGGTCATGGGTCGGGTGAGATGCACAAAAGTAGATTGTGGATCGCATAGAAGGTGGTGCTCGCAGGTCACAAAGGTAGGAGTTCGTGGGGAAATAGGAGTCACAAGGTCATGAAGTCGCGAAGTCATGGGGTCGCAGAGTCATTAGGGGAAGGGTATTGTGGCCATGAGGCATGTGACTATGGCTCAGATTGGCTTAGAGGAGGCCATGAACAACTTTGGGAGACCGAGGTCACTTTTAGAAGGATGGAGCCTCAGGTTCTTGATCTAATAAGGGGGATCAAGTGTAAGGGAAAACTGAATCTCAGAGTGGAGGAGCAGGGAAGGCTAGAGTAATTTATGAAGTACAAATGGAAAGGAGAGCTAAGTAAAGGGCTAAACCCTAGGGCAAGAGGTAAGTTTGAGGTCAAGAGATACATTTCATGACATTTGGAAGAAAATAATCATTGCAAGAGGGAGGACTGTTACTTACCGGAGTCAGACGCACGTGCAAAGTCAGGGTGGAGGGATTTCTAGCTTTCGTGCAATCAACAAAGCCTTTCTAAATGCGACCGGGGTTTCCACCTATTTATAAACCCATCGCATGTGCTAAGGTCCCGAGGGTCAGGAGTTTGGATGTTGCGACCTTACGACTTGTGGGTCGCGAAGTCACATGGGTCACGAGGTCGGGTTGGAATATGTGGATAGGCAGTGCGAACTTGCGACCTTGTGAGTCGTTGAGTCAGACAATTGCATAGTCGCACAAGTGACTGGCATTAATTAAGGTGACTTCGTGACTTTGCAACTTTGCGACTCGGAAGGTCGTGGGGTCATAGGGAAGTTAAGCAGTTGGAAGTGCGACCTTGCAACCTTGCGACCCATGAGTCATCATGGTCGCAAAGGTTGCCGTGGTTGTGGGTATATGTGATAATCACATTCTGACTTTGCGACTTGTTCTATCTCATGAACTTGCGACTTAGCTTAACTTAGCCAAAAACTTGGATTTTTTTCGGATTTACTGACATTGATGAACCTTCGGGAAGGACTTGACGGGCTTGAAGCTTAGGCTTGATGTAGGGGCTCCAAAAATTTAATGTTTACTTGGATTTTTGGAGATGTTGTCACAACAGCTACAACACCTTCGAAGAAAATTAATCTACTTAACTTTTCCCTTTTCCAAGAATCTTAAAATGTATGCAAACACATGTCACATCGAAATCTAATACAATGATGCATGCAATTAATATTTCTTTTTCAATAATTAACATAAATATTTATTTCAAGAATTCCAATATAATGGATATTATTACTGTGCACATATTCATATTAATAGTCTATCAGAATCATACTAATATCTCCAAGGAGATTAATAATGTATTTCTCTCTCATAATTTCCTCACAATCTTTTCTATGAAATAACTTATTTTCTCTCTTTTCATAAGAAAAGTTTACATACATTCTTTTCATGAAAAATATCATGATTTATTTAATCTTTTTGTATGCAGGTTTCATGTGTGTTTTCTTTCCAAGGAAACAACATCCCTAACTTACCTTTTACCATGCAATTTCTCTTTTCGTAAAGTAATATGATTTCTTTTTCTTTTATTATGCAATTTTATTTCAATAACGTAATATGGTTTCTTTATATTTTACCATGGAAAGTTCACATGCATTCTTTATGAAAAGTCGTATGACTTCTTAAATCTTTTTGTTTGCAGGATTCACGTGCATTCTCTTTTCAAGAGTAACAACATCCCTACAATAAATTTTTTTAACAAAACAAGATTGTTTCTTTGTTTTTAATATGTAAAGTTCTCATGCCTACTTTTATAAAATTATTGCATAGAAACCATGCAGAACCTTCCAATGAAATACTTAATTCATCTACACAAAAATCCCTACAACTTTCCAGAGTCTAGAGCAATATTTCCAATTAATAAAATAACCTAATTTCTTGCACAAAATACACGCAATTTATTTTCAAAGAAAGTCATGGTTAGTTATATTTTGCGTGCAATAACCATGAAATCCCATGCGCATACCTCATGTTCAGGAATACCTTTAGTTGGAGGCACACCATTCCTCACCAAAGTTGTGATGATCAATTCCTCGAGACTTCACCCGATGAAAACTCCATTAATGAAAATGAAATTTGTTTTCCTGAAAGAATTTAAAGAAAATGTAATAATTTCTTTACCCTAATGAGTTATCATTTTCTTTATTTGATTCAAATTAGTTACCAACTAAATCATAACAGTTCTTGTTTTCAACCATTTCGTTAAACATGGTAAAAATAATCTTTTCCATTGTGAATGTCAACATGAATACAATTTATAGGGATATTACATACTTTCCCCCTTGAACTAAACATCGCCCTTGGTATTTATCATTGACTTTTACTCATGATATAATGATCTAAACAATCGAAAGAGAAACCTTTCCCTTTAAAACGAAGGATTTTATTTCTAGGCAATATCAATAAGCCAAAAAAAACAATAATGTTTATTAATAGTCATAAGAATTTACAGCTGCAAAGATATGCAATTTCTACTTTCCATCACATATCCATTATTCAAATTCATAAAATACAAAACAAAATCTCTATGTCAACTTACCATTACTTACAAATCACACTTGAAAGTCATGGTCACTTTTATGAAAGCTTTCTAAGAATGTTTTGACATCCCATCCACACTCCATGACAAGCACCCTATAATATATGACTAACAAATACAACATAATCATATTGGTCACAACATTTTCAATCAGATGAAATACTTTTAATTATCAATCAATTATGTAATGTCAGGTGATACTTCAATCACAATACTTCTAGAAGTAATTAGAGAGAACCAACACTCTAATCATCAAAATGACAAATCAATGTAGCACGTGCACTCTGTCTTAACTCCTGCTAAAGACATCCACACAATACTTATAAAAGTACTCAGATAGAACCTAGCTCTGTAATCATCGAAATGATCAATAAATCCACCAAGTGCATACTTTCCTAGCCCCTGCTAAAATATTCACAAGATTAGTAATATAATAAAGGAACCTATACCTCCAATAATTCCTTTCCGAGAACTAGGCCCCTTTCTTGTGAAGATGTAAATAAACTATTTGTTGGGGTCGAGGTATGAACAATCTATTCACCCTTTTTCCTACATTAATTTATCAATCCGGGTGTGTATCCTTTCAAGGAAACACGCAAGGTTTATGTAGGGGCAAGGTTACCATCCATTACCGACCAAGGGTTCGTGATTAATAGTAAAACATTGTTGTAAAATTGAACTAGCTGCAGTACCCAGGAAAAGCAATTACAAGAATTAACAAGTTGTAACAGCAACTATGAAATAATAAACAACACACACAGAAATACGCAAAACCTGATCAGAAGAGTGGGCCCAACTCTTGATCAGGGCTGTGTTAATCACAGCGAAGAATGGAGTAGCAAAAGAGATGATATTTTATTAATCTAGAAAGAGCTATGACAATCTCGATGGGGAATCCCCCAATTATAGGAATAACTTGTCTTTTATACACAGTAAGGGAGAACAACATCTTTCCCCAAAACCTGGTAAACACATACTCAGAAATATACATTAGTTTGGAACGGCACCAACATAAGATAAACAAGATTAGCGAATGGTCCAAGAATGGTTTAGGGATCTGCGACTCCAACTACACAGCTTTCTCCTGGCTGATCGTTGTTGTGAATTGCGGATCTGCTGCAGGAAGCTGCGATATTGGTGCCTGTTCTCCTAAAGATGTGGTCAAACATACGTTTTAATGTTGTGAATAGGAAAAACCCCATGACTTTACTTCATTAATAAAATATTACAATAGACAGAAAAAGGGGTAATTACCTTGCAGATTTAACATAGTAAACATAGGTGAATAAGTGTAAAAAGGACAAAGAGAGGGATGGAAATGCAACAGAAAGATAGCCCAAATTTGGTGCCCAACATCTCCCCCCAAATAGCCTTCTGCATGTCCCCATGGGGTTCACCGCCTCTGTAGGTCTGGGTTTTGCAGGCTGTTGGCTTCCTAGAGCTGAGTGAGATCATACTCTTCGGCCATCTCTGTCCCTGGAACTTTAAAACCATCTGAGAGGAGGACTTCCTTCCACCAATCGCACAGAACATTATATGCTGGGGTGTAATTTTCCACTGGCAACCAGATAGTGGGGAATTGGAACCGGATCCCCGCCCACCAAACCCCGCATGTTTGGACACATGTGACATACCTAGGCACTCTGGTGAGTGCTCGTGAAAAATTCGGTGCTCCAAACGGTTCCCTATTCCGGATAGCTGTAGGTGACGTCATCCATCTTTTCTGACAACAATCAAGGGCTTCATCTTGAAATGTGACTAATTGTCTGACACAAAGATCAAGGCACCATTTCTATTTCCTTGGTATCCTTTCCTTATTTCCCTCAATTCCCAAAAAGGTGTTGTGTTTAGTGAACATGGTTATTGACCTTTCGTTTTCTCCTCTTACTATAAATGGCTTTGTAACCTGATTGGACTCAAAAGTATTAAAAGCCTTCTGCTAGCTGATCTGATTAAAAGTGTAAGAGGTGAGATCCCTTAAATGAATGTACCCCACATATGGGACCGGGTTAAATTCTCCATCCATGTGCAGTAGATACCCATGCATGTAAAACTCACACATCAAATGTTGAGTTGGCACGCCATGGTTCCTCATTATGAGGAGGAATTGTACACAATCCTCTATTTCATAACTAATATCATTCTTGATGCTCTCCATGCAAAATAAAAGAAAATGTTCATGAAAGAATAAACAATAACAAGAAGCAGGGGGATGACATGCCATCACCTCTTACGCCAAGTTAAACATCTGCCCCTTATCACATTTTAGCTCTGCCACTTGCTTTTCCAACTACTCCATCTTGAGCTGCTACTTCACATGCCTCAATCTCATGACATCTATGTGCTCCACATATTAAAAAATGGTTGTGGAGGCTCTTTCCTGAGTTCTTCTGACCTCGCTTTGATACCAAGCTATAGTGGATTTCCAGGTCTACACTTCAGTCATTAGGGCCTATTCCCAATCTTCAAATAGTCGCTCGACCGGGTCTCTTTCAGTGGCAGCAGAAGTTGTGGCTATCTGGTCCACCTGAGTCTCTACTTCTACTATTGTTGCTTTGGATTTTTTGGCCTGCCACTTGTATTTCTTCATTCGATTCTGCAATTTGTGTACCTACTTCCTTAGTTTCCTGAACTCCATCTTAATCTGCATTATTTCCTTAAATTGTAGCTGGTAGCTACGTTTGATAGGGAGTCTTCACTGTTCACATAGCTCCACCCATTCTTACTTAACCCAAACTTCCTTAGTCTTAGCAGCTGGAGGTAAATCCCCCAGGAAAGCTTCTGCTATGCAAACTATCGGGTTTTCCTCCACTGCCTATTCTTCCATGATTATTTCTTGCTTCACGGTCTTCTCGCTTGGCCTTGCCACTGGCTCATTCATCGGGACCAGTTCGCTTGGTCCCTCCTCTTCACCAACAACTGCTTCCCTTTGTTGTGTGCTCACCACGACTGGTGGTGCCCTTGTGAGATGCTCTCCTGTTAATGTGTCTGCTAGAACCCCTTCTGATTCCCCTGCCTCAGGGACCTCTCCCTCTTCTCTCCTTTTAGGCTCCGAAGTGTTTGTTACCCGGGCAGCATCTGTCCCACCTAGTTGTAGTCTTTGTGATAAATTCAAAGAAACAGGAGCAATGATATCTTCTTCTGTGCATCGAGGGGAACGAGATACCCTTGCTCCTCTTAAAATTGAAGAGAAAAAGGAGAACTGGTAGTGATCTTCAGTGTTCAGTCTCGAGGTTGACGCTAGTTCTTGTGGGGTAGTGCCAACCTTGTGCCCTAGTTCCCCTAGAGCTTCCTCCACAAGTTCCATAACTTTCTCAGCTCCGAGCTCTTCTTGTCGTGGCTCCTCCTCTTCCATTGGTTCTATGGTCGGGGTGGTCACGACCTCTTCTTCTTTCAAGTTGTCCTCCTCCATCGGCTCCATGGTGGCAGGAGGTCCTTGTGCGATGTTGACTCCTGCATATTCCATTGGTTCTGCAGTTGCATCTTGCTCTTGGTGAGTAGCCTCTTCTTTAAGATCTTCAGCTTCCATCTCCATCTCTTCTAGCTCCTCTTGGTCTACATAGTCATCTCCTCTTGCATATTCTTCCTCCATTGGTTCTGGTTCATTTTCCTTGGTGGTCACAGCAACTATTATCTCTTCCTTTGTGGAATCTCGAAATAGTTCCCATGGGATCGGGATTTGTCTAACTGCATTCATCACCAACAGATGAACTAGCTTGTGGTGGGTAAGGACTGCCATCACCTGTCATGACCTTTGAGCCAAATGTGTCATTAGCTGAAGACTTATCATTAAGAAATAAGGCACATTTAATGAAAAGGCCTTTGCTTGGGGGAATCATAGGTGAGCTAGTATTCAGAGATGATTTTTGAACACAGTGGAGTATCTCCCCTCACAAGTTATATATTTTATGTCAAACTCTGCTACCTCTCCCCATGGATGCGGTAACGAGTTTTGATCGTATCCTCCACCCTTCTGGGTGATGCTTCCTCCTTCCTGCAAAAAGGCTTTAGGAAACTCTAGGAGGGAAGTCCTCCTTGAAAACCATCGTCGTCCATTTTGAGGGAGCCCGCTAAATTCTTCAATGGCTTCCTCTGTAACAGGGACTTCTATCCCGTAGACCTGAGAGCTTTCTTCTCCCAGGTTGAGTGTGAATTCTGCCGCAATTTCCTCATTCAACCCTCTCAACATATCAAAGTAAACATTCCAACTTGTGTTCTCAAAGACCTACCATACCTCCTGATTGTTTCGCACTCCTGTTGTATCTTCTGGTTCATGCTGAACAGACTGTCCACCCATTGCTATAGAATCGAGATAATCATGACGAATATAGTTAGCTGGTAGGGGAGAATGATAGGGACCCAAACAATTGGTAATAGGAATAACGTCATGGCCGCCTCGGGGAAAAAGATGGAATAGTATTGGTACATTTGAGAAATCTCAAAGAATGATGGTGAGTTATGGTGGTACGGTTGGATATTTCCAGTGGTTTAACACAGCGTGTTGGGGAGGTGACTGGTTATGAATCTTTGCGTACAAATATGCATTCCAATGTGTCGAGGTCATGATTACGAAGTACCGTAATCATTAGATTTAGTTTGGTGTGGATTGTGTGGCATGAATGCATTTTCGCGGTACGCCATCGTTTATTATGATAGCTACCCCCAACTTAATTATGGTCATTCGTAGCATGTATTGGTGTATTTTTGGAATATTTTAATTAAATCCGTAAAAGTTAGTGAGACGTACCTGGGGACCTACCTTGTGGTGGAGTAACAACAAAATGTCTAATGGAGTAACAACACCAGTGGAGTAACGACAACTATGGAGTAACCGAACCGACGAAGTAACGAAAGTTGGAGAGTAACAACACTGGAAGAGTAACAACACCGACAAAGTAATGAAAATTGCGAAGTAACGACACCGACAGAGTAACAATAGTTGTGGAGTAACAGCATTGGCGGAGTAACAATAGTTATGGAGTAATAGTGCTAGCAGAGTAATGGCAGTTGTGAAGTAACAACACCGACGGAGTAAGGATAGTTGTGGAGTAACAGCACCGACGGAGTAACAATAGTTGCGGAGTAATAGCACTGGCAGAGTAACAACATTTACGGAGTAACAACAGTTACAGAGTAACAGCACTAGCGGAGTAACAACATCGGTGGAGTAACAACACCAGTAGAGTAACATCATCGACGGAGTAATAGTAGTTACAGAGTAACAACACCAACAGAGTAACAACATTTACAGAGTAACAACACCGGAAGTGTAACAACAGTTACGAATAACAACAGCGGTGGAGTAACAACACCAGTGGAGTAACAGCACCAGTGGAGTAACAACACCAATGGAGTAACAGCACCAGTGGAGTAACAACAACAACTTAATAGCAGCATCGGTGGAGTAACAACACGAAGTGTTACATTTCTCCTGGCCATATTCCTTTGTTATTCCTGCAAAATACAAACAAGTAAGTAATAACAGTATATATTTATTTTTATTTTTATTTTTTTTAATATATATATATTTTAGAGCAGAGTGAGAGTGTCCTTTATACCAACAACCATTAAACCAGATGAATCGGAAAGATGTTTGACAAAGGCATCTCTAGAGGTTAGACGATGGTATAACTTTATGTAGAAATTTTGAATAATATGACACTTATTCATAGAGATTATCCTGATTATACACTATTTACGGAATCATGCATAATACATAACCTCCTCTACATTGATCATCAATTTTGCGGAATTAAGAAACAATCGCATGCGCACATTGAAGCATCAATCACACATATCAACATAGTATATCATGGGGAAAGCATGCAGATGAAAACCCCCAACTATTTGTATATTATATTGATTAAGAACATGTAACAATACATAGTACAATACTCCTCACAAGTACTCAGTACTATCTCCACCTG
>APFE030124720.1:0-19723 GCA_000404065.3 Pinus taeda
TGTTAGTGTATGCAGGCCTTAAAGTGAAGGAGGAGCTCATCTGGATCAGCAAGGCTGGACTGCTACAACAAGCTTTGGATTTGAGGTAGGATCGAACAACACTTGGTTTCTCATAGAATAATGTATGTTTAGAGAAGGATTGCTCTTGTTTGGTTTGTTTGTCACTAGAGAGTCTTAGACTCCTAGGGAGGTTAGGTTTGTCCGCAAACATAACTCTTTCCGCATGACAGTACATTTCTTTTATTTTGCCTCAAGCTTTGTTCTATTTTCTTTGTTAATGTGGACAAAGGCTTCACAACCAAAAGTCTTTAAAAAAGAGTAGTTTACGTTTTTACCTATCCATGCCTCCTCTAGAATACCACCATCCAAGGAACTTGAAGTCCCTATGTTTATTAGATAAACAACAGTATCTATAGCATCTGCCCAAAATTGTAAAGGCAATCCTGCATGCAATCTCATGCACCTTATACGCTCCATGATTGTCCTGTTCATCCTCTCTGACACACCATTTTCTTGTGGTGTTCTTGGAATTGTCTTCTCTCTACGAATTCCATTTTCTGAACAGTACCTATCAAAATCTTTGCTGCAATATTCACCTGCATTATCCGATCTGAGACACTTCAACCTTTTTCCTGTCTCATTTTCAACCAAAGCTTTCCATTTCTTGAGAGTATTAAATACATCAGATTTATTTCGAATATAATAAATCCATGTTTTTCTGGTTGCATCATCAATAAAAGTAACATAATAACGAGAGCCACCAAGAGATGATACCTGAGCAGGTCCCCATACATCTATATGCACAAGCTCTAATTTTTCACTCTTGTTTTCTTTCCCAACTCTAAGGAATCTGACTCTCTTTTGTTTTCCATAAACACAATTCTCACAGAATTTTAAATCGACATGCTTCAAACCTGACAACACATTTCTTGAGTGAAGAATCTACATCCCCTTCTCACTCATGTGCCCAAGCCTATGATGCCAAAATGTCGTATCTTCTCCTGTAGAGGTTAAAGAATTAATATAATTATAAATACCATTGGATAAATACAATGTACCAACCTTTCCTCCTTTTGCTATTACGAGGGATCCTTTAGTGACCTTCTAGGTTTTATCTATGAAAGTGGTTATGCAACCTTCACCTCCCAACTTCCTTATTGAAATCAGATTTTTCTTCAGATCTGGAACATGCCTTACCTCCTTCAATAGCCATTGATTTCTATTCTGTTGTTTTATGAAAAATGTACCCATTCCAACGATTTTACAGGGTTTATCATCACCCAATCGAACCTGTCCAAAATCTCCTTGAACATAATCATGAAAATCTTTCTTATCAGGTGTGGCATGGAATGAGGCCCCTGAATCTACCACCCAGGCATCAATATATTTTCTAATGAAAGAATCAAAGCATCTTGCAACACATCACCTGTTACATTCGCTTCATGATTAGTTTATTTCTGCGCGTCTCCTTCTTTTCCCTTCCGAGACTTGCAATCTTTCTTCAGGTGTCCTTTCTTCCCGCATTTTTAGCACACTATCCCTGATCTAGACTTGGATCTGTGTTTTCTTGACAAACTGCGATATCCAGGGCTCTTTCCTCTTTCCATTTTTCTTCCCCTAGTCTCTGCAGTCAAAGCATTACCTGATGTCTCACTGGAGCTTTTCCGTCACATTTCCTCGCTGAGGATTGCACCAACAACATCATCAAACTTTAAAGTACTAGATCTAGAGACAGAGTTACTAATGGCCATAACTAAGCCATTCCAACTTTCTGGAAATGAGCACAGAAATAACAGAGCCCTAACTTCATCATCAAAATTTACCCCTACAGAACTTAACTGACTTCTAACAGTATTAAAATCATTTAAATGGTCTACAACAGATCCACCTTCGAACATCTTCATATTAAATAAATGCTTCATAAGAAATACCTTATTTGAGGCCGAGGGTTTTTCATATAGTTTGGCCAATGCCGACATTAAACCCTCTGTTATTGTTTCCTTTGAAATATTAAACGATACCGACACCGCTAGGCACAACCGTATTGTTCCAAGTGCCTTTCTCTTGAGAATATCCCATTTTGTGTCTGTCATACTTTGACTTTCCACTCAATGGTAGGTACAGATCTCTCTGATACAGATAATATTCCATATGCATCTTCCACAGCTAATAGTTTTGGCCATTGAATTTTTCGACCCTAAACCTACCATCTTCCACCATTGCTCCCACTCGAACCAGGAACCCTTCTCTTCTGTGAGTTTATCAGCCAAATAGACCTTCGGCTCTGATACCAGTTGTTAGAAAACTATATATTACAGAGCAATGGAACACATAAAGTATTGCAGAAATATAAACACAGAAAATGCATAAAACAAGAGAGACACAGATATACGTGGTTCACCTAGTTTGGGCTACGTCCACGGAGAAATAGCCAGCCCTTCTTTTATTATATTATCTAGCAAACTGAAGAGATACGACCTACAACAAATCCACTATAACTCCCTCTTCGCTCTCAATCTCCTCTCTTTTCCTCACTCATAATACAGATATACATAGACGCAATACAATTCCCTCATATATAGTGAGGGGTTACCCCCGGACCCCCCAGCCTGGGGGGATTAGCCCCCCTAGACCCCCACAGGGGGGGGACAAGTCCCCCCCACACCCCCCGCATGGAGGGGTGTACAGTCTTCTTGGGGTATGCATCTCACTGAAACCTTTGAATACAGAAGATAATCAAGCTCCACACCCAACATAGAGGAAGATGCTAGGATTTTTAGGGTCCTAAGGAAAAAGGAGTGTCAAGTTCTATAGTTCTTAATATACCTATGGTTTCCATCAATAGTACTCAACTGAATATTTCATGGCACCAACTAATGGCAATATATTATACCCTTAGTCATACTACCCAATTCCATAGTATGTGAGAGTTATCTCCCAAGTGTTATTCTCCATGTACTCATCGTAATAAGATGGCTAATAGGGTTATGTAAGGTTTGTTTCAAGTGTACTGAGGGGAATTTTGATATACCTAAAGGAACATGGAAGATAATTCCATATGTAGGTGTTATTTGATTTAGTGCTACTCAAAGGGGTGCCAACAAATGTTACAAAAGTGTTCAACAAGGTGATGCCTCTATTATTTTCTACATGTATTCTTCCCCAATTTTAGCTTTCCCATTGAATGATAGACATTTGTGTTATTTAAAGATGTTACATCTCTAACCTAAATAATGTTTTTCTAAAATTGTAACATGTGTTGGCATGAGAAAGTGCTCTGAGAACACTTGTATTTGTGGTGTTTCTTGTTTGTTGAAATAGAATATTTAGAGAAAAGGGGTATAATATAAATGAAGGAAGCAATTAAATAAGATAGATGGAATACAACTATGAAAAGAAAATAATAGAACTAAGATTGGAAAATAACACTTTAAGCAATCCTTTATTGATATTCCAAACTAATTGCAATGTTCACTTGCCTTTTTCTAGGGGGGAATCTCAACCATGAGGAGCTCTAAATAATACAATGTTCACTTGCCTTTTTCTAGGGGGGAATCTCAACCATGAGGAGTTCTAAATAATACAATATTCACTTGATAACCCATTACATAGCTTCTACTACTATATATATAGTTTATAATTGACGAAAACCATAATCACCTAATATGATTTCATTAATAAGGCCTCAACCACTAACTAATGGACCTTCTTTAACAAGTTCACTTACATTTATTAATTTCACACTATATTACTGTGTTTATCATTGAGGCCTCGTGGTTGGCATGCTACGAGTGTTTATCATTGAGGCTTCTATTTTCTTCATTTCCCTTCATTTTTCCTTTGATTTCCCTCTCATGCAAATTTGTGACCTTTCATCTTCCTTATCTCCTATTTTCCTTTATTTTATTTTCATAAATAAATGCCAATTAATGCCTCTTTTCCTTTGGCATTTCCTTTGTCAATTTCCCTTAGCCATAATAACCAAATGAACACCCAATAGGATGTTTTTCCCAACATTCATCTTGGAATACGTGTCCCATGACCTTAATCTTATATTTTTTCCATTATTTATTTATTACATGAACTTTTAACTTGGGCTTGTTACAGACCCCTCCCCCTTAGGGGAACACCATCCTCGGTGTTCAATGACACATCTAACCAACAAACCGTTGAAAACAAAACATACTGCCCATCGAGCTTTATAACCCAGCTCATTGCAGTATTTGCAATGGCCACTGCTGACGACATGACAAACATATCGTCTATTGGAGCTTTATAAAACAACTCATTATGGTATTTAAAATAACAACCACATATATACTCATGCACATTTTCTTGAACCAACAATTAATCATACTACCTATGGACCTTTATAAATCCAGCTCGATATAATATTTAAAGTAATATACACATATACACATATGCATATTTTCTCTAACCGACAAATGAAAGGATATGATGTTTGCATCCGTAACAAGGGATTCCATAGGCTCACACCTCCACCCTAAAATTAATACCAAGATTCACCTCCTTCCCAAGAAGTCTAGAATCCACTACCATAGTCAACCAATATCCAATGTCCAATGCTATGATCATGCATTGATGTATCCTTAGTGAACAGTTACCGACTCATTTTTCTAGGGCACACTCCCAATGTGAATATGATTCCATCTAGCAATGCTAATGAAAAAAAAACCAACCCCCGACCTTCCCTTCTCTGCTACATGGTCCCTTGGGAAATCCGGTCACCCCTTTCCATGTAGTCACTCCCCTTCCAAATTCCCCGACATGCCATTTCTAGGCGATCCATCCCTTCGCAAGGTTTCCTCATATCGGAAAGTCCGAAAACCAATGCATATCCTTGCCTCAAAACCATCATACTTTTCATAACATGCTCATGGAAATCAATAGACACTATCGAGTACCAGTGCCCCATAATGACCATGCTCCTGAATTCTTTACCAACATATTGTTGCATGTTCCAATTCCTTTTGTCGCTACTAATTCTTGCAGTCAATTTCAACCACCCACACTAGGCATTTTCAACCACCCAAACTGAGCATTTCCAACCATGCTTTCCTATACTAGGCACATGACTGCCATTAGACTAAAAGGAATTGAAACTAATTCAAAGCATACCTCATTAGTGGCTCATCACTAAGGTACACTTGCGATTTTGTTTACTTCCTATCACAACAAGGCAAACCAGATCTTTGATCAAATCATCATGTATAAACATATCACATCTAGTTAGCTCGAAAAGAAACCATCATAAATCAAAATCATAGATCACATGCAGAATTAAAAACTGAAATAAAATACTAACACTTATCTTCAAATGTTTCTTTGATTTTTCCTTAGTTCTTTATCCTTTCTATATACACACCGAATCAATTTCCAAACTCGGCAAGCACCCAATGTCTTCTCTTTAAGAAAAAAGGGAATCCAAAGGCTAAACTGTCTCCTCCCTAAAAATCAACAACAAGGGTATCCTAAGACTAAACTGCCTCAACCCCCAATATCAACAAAAAGGCATCTAGAGACTAAATCACCTCGACTCTCAATAGCAGCAAGGGTATCCCAAGACTAAACTGCCTTAACCCTCAATAGCAATAAAGGTATCCCAAGACTAAAATGCCTCAACCCTCAATAGAAACAACAAGGGCCATACAATACCATACGTGCCTGTCCCATCACACTATATAACACATACACATACATAATGTACCACAACACATACACCTAAACCTGGTGTACAACACAACACATACACCTACACTTGGTGTACAACACGACACATACACCTACACCTCGTGTACAACAAAACACATACACCTACACTCGGTGTATGACACAACACATATACATACACATTGTGCAATACCACGAATACACCTATCATGATACAACGACTGCACAATACCTGTAGCACCATACCAAATATACACAACACAACATGTACGACATGTACACAATGCCACCTGCATAATGTGTACACAAAACCACCTACACAACGTGTACAAAACACCACATGTACATGACACCACATGCATGACATGTACACAACACCATATGCACAACCTGTACACAACACCACCTACACACAACACCCCATGTACAACATGTACACAACACCATATGTAAAATCATGCACAGAACACCACATGTACATATCACCGCATATCCAACATGTGCACAGTAACATATGTACACAACACCGCACATACAACATGCATACAACACCATCTGTACACAACACTGTATAAACAACATGTACACAACACCATATATACACAACACTGCGTGTACACAAGATCACAGGTGAAACATGTACAACATGTATAACATATACACAACAATAGTACCACACGCTAGAGATTACACTATCTCTTCCAGGAAATCTTTCTTCCATTGTCTCTCCACCATCTATGCTTATCCCAACATGCCACATATCACACTGCTCTCATTCTTCTAATGTATCCCTCACCATTACCTATCCATAACATAAACATAGGTACAGTACAAACACATAATATCAAATCATATCCATATGATACTAACCTCATATATATTTCAGGGCTACTCTTCCCACTTGATACCAGGAACCTTCTCATGTCATTCACCTACATAAGTAGTCATTCCTCCACAAGAATGAGCCTTGATGACTTGTCAGACATATATATGTGTGTGTGTGTGTTAGAATAAAACAATCATGATCCTTGACGACCATGTCAGACAAATGACATACATACATATATGTATACGATATAGTCATTAGCATAAACATGATTTCAACATAATTACCAGATATCATAAGGTCAAGGTTAAGAGAACTCCCTTTATCCATGCACAACATTGAGATCAACAGTTCCCAACATAACCATGCATATGACACTTCAATCCATTCACCTTACTTTTCCTGGTTACCTTTCTCATGAATATCTTGCCACCATCCATTTACATGAATGGACCCAACCAATCCAACTGGATGTCCTATCCTTACCTTCAGTTTCCCTTATACATGCACCAATTTTCATCTGAGTCCTACATTACCTGTTGGGTACCACACAACTCTCCATGAGGTCCATTAACTTCCTCCTTTCCAACCAAACCCCAAAGCCCTTAAAACATAAAGGGCAAGAACCAAAAGCAACTAAGAAGAAAACCCTAAAAACCCAATAGCAATACGAAACCACAACAACGGCATGGGCATGCATGAGACACAAACAAAACTGCAAATCAACCACAACCAAATCACAAAGGGCCAAAATCACGAAACTAATAATGAACATCATGAATCAATCCCCATGGGTTCCCAATATTTTCAAAGTAAAGCTCAAACCAAGCCTTATTCAATATTTCATGGCAGTCTCTTTTTCCATGCAACTCCCTTTTTGTGCCAAGCACGCTACCTTGTTACTGAACATGTACATATATCATCTCTCAAGGGACTCCAATTCCTTCATATTTCCAACTATAACTAGAAACTAGTTGTGGTACCTGTCAAATACATGTTCATGAATCTAGCACATATCCACATAATGTCAGACAAAATCAAGTTTAAGAAGACTTCATGTATTCATGCAAAGCACTCATTTGGTTGAATTGTGGTTTTCAAATATAGCCACAAGAATTTTCACCCGATTCCTTTCTTTTACATTTTACCTTTCTACAATCGATTCTTACTATGTACTATCACATCACCAAACTATTAGTTACATAGACAAATCAACTATTATCTTGTCATGATAATACCAAGCATGTTTCCCTGCAACTATTCACACATGGCAGTCACCTATTCCAAACACCAAGACATCATATCTATTAAATTGAAATAATCCCATACCAAGACTAAAAACCATGTCATAATTAACCATCGACTCATAATCATCAATCATAATACTAAAACTAGCACCCACTTGCACTCAAGTGCATATCAATTGTCTCAACACATATTGAGTTAATATAACCATCTTAAAACAAGATCATTCCTTCATGCAATCTTATAGACACATGCCCATATCATGCACTTAATCAAACAATCAAACAACCTATAAATGTATCATGTTAAATAAACCAAGTATACGAAATAATAAAACTCATACCTCAATGTATCTCAAGGGAGGCTATCATATTCAGACAAGTCAGTCCAAATCATTACAACATAATATCACAAGTATATTCACTCATACCTGAATATCATATTCATAACTATCTGCACAGACCACTCTAGATTAACACAATACATATAACATCAAGGTCTTAGTTGCAATGGCCATATTAATCATGTGTATGACCACAATGCATATAACAACAAGTTACTATCATGCAGGAATATCTGGCGTATGTACATATGACAACACTGAACAAATAACAACTATCATACATGTAACCATGCAATAATAGAATGACAAGGATGTACATAACCATAATTCTCATAAAAACCATTAACCAACATACCTAGTTTCCCAAATGTTGACGGTGTTGGACCCACCAACATGTTAGGGGATCTCCCGAGTAAGAAGTACTAACTAGACCTCAGACCGTTTGGAGTAGGAGTCCTAGCAGTGGGTAGTATAGTAGTGCCTTGACTGCAGTAGCGCATAGAAGTAAGTATGATAACTTTGTCAGAAGCAAGTGTGTGACCTTGTAGCAACTCAAGTGAGATGCATGGGGGTTCTAACACATAGATGGGAAAATGAAGTGTGTCCCTTAGAAGCCAGTAATAGTACGCAACCTGAAGAAACACATGAGTTGGATGACACCACAAGTTGGAAGCGGAATAGTCCACAATCCAAAGTGACAGGTTAATAAAACAACACGTCTTTAACAAGATTCATACAATCATATAAAAAATAGTTCATACACAAAAGCGTAAGTGAAATAACATACATTGCTAAAGTAACTAGAATAGTTGAACTATAATAACAACATATGTATGAAAACATGTTGGCTCAGTAATATTATTAAGTAAAAGTTCCATCCATACATACACCATTGGCAACCACTAGCCTTAATAGTAGAACATTACAGTCAACACCGCTTGGTCCTCCAAAGATATGTACTCTCTCTACATTGTGGAGAAGCCAAGGCTCATCACAATACTCCCCAAGCCTTGCTTGAGAAATTCCTAGCCAAAATATTGGCTCCAAAAATCCTCTACTATGAGTTATGAGGTTCTATATATAGCAAAGGGTGGAGTGACCCTTGACATTCCCCTTTGACTATTTCACTACCCTCATGACTCTTCACATTCCACTAGTGACACTTAAAATTTCACTTACAACATATTTACAATAATACAACTTCCACATATACCCATGTGGAACAAAATAGGCTTGATTCATCCTAACAAAAGAAACAAAATCACTTGGGATCTTGGGGAAAGACCAACTTGGTAACCTCCTTAAGGTGGTCTTTAGTGATGAACTGATACCAAGCTTGGTACTGTGCTATCGTGTCCCTGTACTTTTCGGTGATGTATTTATCAATGCAGACTCTCGCCTCCATGGATTTTGGGTATATGGTTCTAAAACCTCTATCCAGCTCATCCTAAAGCATGTGAAACATTGTCCTCAGTGTGGCTAGACCATTGATGTACTTCTGCATGTTCTCTACACTCAGATGCATGTCATCACTGGTGGCTTTATGCATCAACTCCTCTATGTACCCGTCAACATCCATCATGACTTGGTTCTTCCACATGGCTTGAGTGAGAATTTCGATGGAAGGGATCATGTGTGTCCTCACTATGACATACAGACTCTTGTACAACCATGCATATGAAGCCTCAATGTTGGTGATGAGCGGAGGGAGTTTCTAATAGTTTTGGATCAACATATAAATCCATGCTTTGTCTAGCTCTCTCTGCGGCTTCATCATCTTGTGGAAGTAAAGTGGGGCCACCTTGTACCTCATCACCCATTCTTGTATATTCACAATGGTAGCATGGATTTCCTTGAGAGTTTGGGATGCCTTCGTGCACTGCTACTAAAAACCGTATAGATGGACAACCACTTTGTGCACGTTATCTTCTATACAACATCTTCATGGTGGTCTCCAAATTTGATATCTCCACAGATATTTCTTTCTTCATTTTATCCATAGCGGACCCTGCAGACTACTCTATTTTCTGCCTAGCCTCTTGCAATTCCTTCGCCATCCGATCATTCTCTGGTATCAAGAACTTGACCGCTGAACTTGTGGCTTCTACATAAGCTTGAGAAGCCTCAACCATGGCAGATAGATGTCTTCTAACATTTGATACAATCACCCTTTCTTCTATGTGCACAAGTGATGTGTGATCTTCTGGGAGCTTCTTTCTTTGTGCCTGTACAATCCTTTATTGTGACTTTTCGAATGACAGATTGTGCACATCCATATCTAGATCATCATCAAGCAGAAAAACCTCTCCTTGCTCGCTGGAGACTAGTTGTGATTCTGGAGGTGGTGGAGATTGTGGTGCAACCTCGGATTCTCTCGGCATGAGATCAATGTCTTCGTCATGTGGCTCATGTTCAGTCTCCATGTCCATTTCCTCAACCATCTGGTCGACCTACTAAGCATGTTCCCGAACCTGCACCTTCTCACCCTCTTCTTCATCTACTGGATGCTCTGTTGTCTCAACATGTATAGGCACAGTTTTCTCTATCAGTGTGCCTTGCCTTTCCTCCTATTCATGTTTCTGCTTTTCTTCCCTTTCTCTCCTCCTAAGCTCTTGCTCTTCTTTCAACTTCTTTTCTGTTTCCTGCAACTTCCTCTCTACATCTTCCAAACTTTGCTTCTCTCTCTTCCTCCATTCTACTCTCCTTTCGCATTGTCACCTCTTCACCTCTATCTCCAAAGCTACTTTCTAAACAAGAGGATATTCTCCAAACTTGTAGCTTTGCTTAGCCTCTACGCTCTTAGAAATCTTCCTCTTGCCTTTGTCTTGCATCAATTTTCTGCTCACTACTATTGTTGTTGTTACTTCCTGTGGTGTTTCTTCTTACAGTTCTTCTTTCCATTCCACATCTATGTTGATCGATTCATTGAGCCTAGAGGAGTTGTAGCAATACCTCCAAGGATCTTCCTCTGGCCAATGAAATTCCTCGTGGATCCATGGGTAATACACTTTTACACAGTGGTTCTTGCATATGCAATGGGGATCATATAGATTGAAATGCTTGGTGTCGATCCCAAACTTATTCAAGTCCTCAGTGTTGACATCCGCATCCTTTAAGGTATGGATATCATACAACCAAATCCACAAAGGAAAAGTAGGCCATAGTGCCTTATTCCTCTTATGCAGTCTTGTTGATAACCCAATGGAGACGTGGTATGAAACCTCTTGCATGACCAACTTTTCTGTGGAAAACCTCAATTGCTCATGCGGAGGCTTCTCTGCACCAAACATCCTAATGAAAGTGCCATCAGGTGAGGCATACCAATCTACAATGTTAAGTAATGCCTGCATTGCTTCTTGGGATATGCAAGGTGGATCCTTTTCGAATATCAACTTGTACATTAACTTGATGAAGTGGTCAGATAGCCTCACCATGACTCCTCGGTAGCTACACTCAGAGATAAAATTGCAATAGATGTTCACATCATCCTCCGATGGTGTCCATGTCCAACCCATGCCAGGGAAATGTTGCTGGGCACAGATTGCATCAAGCAAGTACACGAACATGAAGAATCTTGTTTTCTCATCCTTTGGTGGACTTCGAGCATTAGACACATGCACTTTTAGCTGAAGAGCCAACATGTCCGACTTGTTGAATGGCCTTACTTCATTTTCCAACTGATCCAACATAACCACCCAACCCTACGGAATGGTCTTTGTACTCTCTTGACCATACAAGTGATATGAAAAGATGACCAAGATTTGGTAAGCCTTCCCGAGTGACTTTGTCTTGTAGACCTCGTTGGGTGTTGCTATGAACTTCGATGCATTTTTTACCCAAGGCTTCATGATGTATCTAGTGTTCACATTATTGTTGGGAGTGTAGAATAGTGCATCCATGTAGTTCACTGGTTGTGGAAAGTGATACATCTAATGGTAGTTTTCTGTCCTGAAGGTGGAAAGTTGTGTTGCATTGGTACTGCTTAGTGTCATCATCTCGGGATCGATATGCGAGACAATCCAGTGAATGATATCCACGCACAGGAAGGCATGGTACCTACATGAAACCCTGTACAAGCTTGACTTGTGCATGTTGACATAGACTTGTCGATCTTCCATATATTACTTGAAATTGCCTGAAAATGTGTCCTTTATTTCTTTCCATGTAATCTTCATGTCCTTCTCCACGAACAGTTGCGCGTCTGCATAGATGGGAAAGTTCATTGGCACCTATTCAACTACATCTCTAGTGTTTCTCTCTACAGTATCCTTTGATCTATCTCTCTTGGAAACCATGCTTCCTGTACTACTAAGAAGTTGCTCAACAACTAATGTACCTGGAGACGAAGTGGATACTCATAGCAAGAAAATGTTAGCTTAAAAACACAAAGCACTTCAAGGATCAATCATGCAACAAACTACGTAACTGTTGGACCAGATTGTGCTGTTGTGACTCTCAGAGGTGTGAGACTGTCAACTCGATCTACACGTTGCGTAGTCCCAACTACCAGTGAGAGGTACTAATGACTCGAATTGTACAGAGTGCAGTCCAGTGTGGCTTGATGTGGACTGGAACCATGCAATGCACAGTTCAGTCTGGCTTGATGTTGGTTTGGACTGTGCATTCCATAATCCTAGTGGGAAATACTTGGGACTGACTCCTGGAACTACACAAAGCGCAGCTGAAGCTAGTGACTTATAGCCTCTGCGCAATTCCTGGAGCCAAGGCAGAACCCTGAGTTCCATAAATGTGCAGTGCATATCGGGAGCAGCTAGATCTGTGCCAAAGCAGCCCATATCTACCCAAGGGTAGCTTGAAAATGAGTAGATATGAATGCATGAGCAAAGGATGGTGCATATATGAGTGAATAGTCATGCATACAATCAAAGAAGGTGTAGAAATTAGTTAAACGGATGAACAATGAAGCTGGTGGGGATAATTGCCGCAACAATGACCGTTAGTGCAAAAAAGAGGTTATGCATGCGACGCTTAATAAAGGCAATGAAAAACTTGAAACAACACTTATAAAAGTTAAAATAAACTAAAAATATAGGAATCGTTCAATAAAACAAGCAAAACAACACTCACACAAGCCAAGGAAACAAAAGCGACAGAAAAAGTAGCAAAAGAATTGAAAAGAAAAACTTTCTCGGAAAAGTTGTATCGATCGTGCAGAAGGTTCCTATATGCCTCAAGAATGCTAGATATCCAAGATCGAATGGGAAAATGAGCTTTGGCGGCACCCATTAAAGATATTTGATCAATTTAGGGTTTATGATGCACATGCCAAAAATCTAGGAAAAAGTAATGAGTCGCGACAGTTTCTAAAATTAACTCAAGTGTAACTCTTAGTGTTTAAAATATATCCCTATTTCTTAGGGATGCTTTTTCTTTTTTCTTTCTTCTTTTTCGGGAAGGGTTGCCATGCATGCATGGAGAAATTGCACAATTCTTGAGGGAACTTGGCAACCTACTCACACATGCATCGGGCAGCAGCTGATGGAATCCTTCTGCGCAATTCCTGGGCTGAGTGGCTTTGGCTACCTCTCATGCTCTAAGCAGTTTCCCAACTAAAGTTGGTTCTCAGCTGGTTTTGCGCATTTCTAGATCCAAAGGTCACTGATGGGTTGATCTGTGCAAATTTTGAGAGCAAGGTTCACTGTCTGGCTACTCTGCGCAATTCCTAAGAGTAAGGTTGGTTTCCCTCTAGGACTGTGTAGTTTGCCAAGGCAATGCAAGAACCAGATGCAACCAAGTCATGGGGGGTCATCTTCCAGTTAGACAACAAAGAAAGTAAGAAAAAAAAATATGTAAAGCAAAAGATCAATTCAAATGAAAGCATGAGTACTTGAGCAGTGCAAGACAAGTCGCTAAGATTTAAGGAGGTAGGCTAAAAAATGAAGTGAAGGAAAAAATTTGGATGGTGGTTGTAGCTACTACAACATTGGCGACACACTGGTAGAACTCAAACTCTCTATATGGACCTTGTCTCCTGTAAAGCGTGATCCCCCAAAATATCTTTAATTGAAATGTGATTCATTCATTCATTGTTTAGAAAGTGTTAATGCATGATTTAAAAACACCATTAAATACATAATCATGCAGAACAGTTAAGAAATTTTGCAGCATATTAGAACAGCAAACCATGAGAAGAAAAGTGACGCAAGAGATTGATAACGGAGTTCGGCTATCTTAAAGCCTACATCTTCGGGCCCAGTCTTCAATGGAGAAGCCTTTATATGAGAAATTCAAAGCCAAGAAAATACATCAAAGTTACATCAACAAGATCCCTAGCTGGTCTAGCTATGTTTTTCTCAACCTCAGAATTTCGACGCAATTGACGGCTCAAAAAAATACCTCTTACAACAGCCGAAATAAACCTGCAAAATTTTGCCTCCAAATCCCCAAAACTGCACTAAAACTCTTCTCTACTACACAAAATGTCACAACTCCCTCCTTTTTTATGGCATTACATTACATGTATACGTAGCGTTGGTGACTAACACATATAGCAAACATAGCAATGTATTAATTACATACCGCATTGTTATAACAATGTAACAATATGATTGTATAGTTACAAACACACTCTAAAATTAACATATCCGAAAGGTTTGTTTTAACTACATATACCATATATACATTATATGGTTTCTAACCATATCCACAATGCATAACAAATCTTATGTATAATAGGTGGTCAATAGAACTTCGAACATGTGGCATATAATGGTTGACATTGCATGTGTGCCATATTCCTTTGCAGTCACAGTGGAGTGGTGGATCCCGTGGCATAAAACATTACCCACAACATATATTCATTCGACGGTTTCGGATTAGGTTGACTCCTCACCATGTTTTACCATACACTATGTTTAATACAGAGTTTTACATCCTTTGCAGTGTTAGTACAATGTATCCACCATATATTTTATGCATTCAACCAAATTAGTGTACCCACCATATTATATGGTTTGTAATATTTTGTTCCCAAGGATTATAAACCATCATATTTGTGCCATTCCATATTTAATATATGTTATGTGATTTAAATATTTTTATGCTAAGGTATGAATTTAATGTCATAACATATATTTTTAATATATATGGTTTTTACACCACAATATATATATGTTCATAAACCATATGTTTGTGCTATGAGACTTTTACCGTCACCCTGTAATGAAGATCTGCACCCAAATTGGAGTTGACCTTGACTTGCTGACTGTAAATGCCATGTGTTGAGTAGTAAAAATGTGACGTGCACTAATTCATCACAAACTTCAATAAGCAATTTCTCATTCATCTAGAGGCCAAATGCACCTGTTCAAGTTGCGTTGGAGTCATTTCTGCGAGCTCTACGCAATGGCGTTGCTTCCAATTGAATTCAATAACTTTGAATTTTAGGCTTTTTCTAGATCCTTGATCAAATCGAGTCTAACTCCTCCAGAAGTATTGTTCGATTCTTTGATCGTCATGGCTTCCTCACTAGTTTGAGTTAAAGATATAGTCCCTGCCATTCTCTTGATTGGTCAACACACATACCAGGCCAAGTCAACTAAGCAGTTTCAATTAGGGATGAGGGGTATATTGATGCACAAGTAATGTAGACTGTTAAAGTTTAAGTTTCATCTCTAGTGTTTCTCCACTGCCAGTAGGCCTGAATAGTACGTCGGTTGAGTCACTTTAGGAACACAAGCATCACTATGATGCCAACGAGCCTGGACAGTTCCCCGGAGAAGTTATTTGCTTCACCTCTTTATGTAGGAAGCCTTTCTCTTCTTTGACCTTATTTTATTTTTTCATTTTTCATTTTCATTTTTCAGAGAACTATGCATAGGCACTTATTTATTTCATGAGGCAAAAGAGGGATCCCAACTTATTGAGAGTAGAAGAGGTTGTCCCTTCAGAGAAGTATGTTATATATACCTATGACATACTTGTTAAGGTTTTCCCCCTCACCTTACTCTACTTGACTGAGCTAACAAGGGTTAACCAAATATAGAAAAACCGATTAGAGTAGGCGATACTAGTTAAAAGTGCAAGCGTTGTGTTTTCACCAAGACTCACTCTGAACAAATTGTATTTTCCATCAAGGTATCATCGACTAAATAATGCAATCTCTTCATAAAGACAGGGGATAACAGAGAACCACATGTTGATAGTTGTACAATTCCTCTTGTACTTCACCCTTCTTGTCTCAAGAGCCAAACATGGTTTCATGTGAAACTAAACCTACAGGTGCAAAACAAACAAACAAACAAAGCAAAGGAAAGAAGTAAAATGAAATCAAAGCAAGTAAGCAAATAAAACATGAAAACAAAGTAAAGAATAAAGAAAACAATACTCCTGATCCTAATCTAAACAATGCATGGGCCTACTCATGTGAAGTGATACTTCCAATACAGCCACCGAAGCATTAGTTGGCACATGTTAGTGAAGGCATGGTTGACAAGAAAGATATTCAGGTAAACCAACGCATAAGAAACATAAAACAATGAATAAAAACATGCTTGAATTTTGAATGCGTCCACAGAAAAGAAATGAGTAAAAGCGCAAGACAAACACTCTGCAGACGTACCATTATGAAGCATCACACTGTGCACATAAAACAAGCATGTACACTCTTTTGTCCTTGACATATGATCAAACATGAAGAAAAAAGAAAACTTGTGTTTCACAACATGATTTGTTACGTATGACTCCTTAAATAAATGAGCAATAGGATCGTGTGATTCTAGTGGAGGAAGTGAAATCCGTGGATCAAATTGGTTTTCAATGCAAACGGGAGAGTGATGAGGAGCTTGGGGTGTTTCAAAAAATTTATGATTGGGAGTGGAACTGACCTCAAGACTATGAGAACCTAACATAACCATCAGCTCAGGCTGAAGTGCCTCGACAACTTGAGGGGTTTCCATTTCATCAACATGTAGATCATCAAAGACCAGTGGCTTGCAAAGACCAATAACAAGTGAATCATCATCGTGATCAAATGAAGGAGTAAAAAGATCACGACAGACATGATCAGAAAATTAAAGATGTACATCAGCATCCTCATGATTTGACGAATCATACAAAGGGGTGTATGAGAAACATAAATTTTCACCCTCTGAATTTTCAAAAATGAAAGATGACATATAATTGGATTCAGAAAGAAATATTTTTCCTCACCGCAATCAAATGACAGATTGACATCTTGTGTATCCTATGAATGATATAAAATAGAAACATTGGGGAATGAATTTTCACAAGATAAATCATAAATGAAAGGATCACAAAAGATTTCAGGATAGAGCAAATGAGGTGTGGACAGAAGGAGGTCATCCTTCACCACAAGTTCTTCTTTAGATTCCCACACATACTCATAAAAAATGACAACGCGGGTTGGTTGCTCAACACCAACTCCGTCGATAAATTGATCCTCGTGAACATCACATGCAGAGTTCAGAATGGATGAACACAAAACACCAAAATTGGCGGACAACAGAACGAGAGGACAAAGGTTGAGAAAACAAGTTAACGTGACAAGAAATAGACTTGCAGTCCACATCTCCGTAGAAATCTAGAGCATGTGGGGTGGAAGGTGGTGACAGTTCAATAGAGAGGTTTACAACTTCTCCCACCTCATCCTGCGGAGCTGGAGTTGTTTTATGTGGAGCAGACAATGGGTCATCTATGACAACAACCTTGTCTATATTAGATTTGGAAGCTCTAACACCTAGGTATGCTAGTAGGGGTTCAAATGATTCTAACTCGTGAGGATTTTCGGATATGTGAAGAAGATACTGAAACCATTTCTTGAGAAATTTCCAACCAATTTCATCTTCATGGATTTGAAAAGCAAGATTCAAGAAGCACACCCAAAATTGTGCAAGAGATTTATCAAGTGCTTTCCCTATTTTCAGAATTTTTTTGTTGAGTTCTTTGCGGTCATAATGATAGAAAGCACATATTAACTCTTTGATCATGTGATCATACGAGTGAATGGATGTTGCAAGAAATGTGTGACACCATTGGTCAACATGCCCATGGAGCATGTAAGAGAACAACCCACAGGCAATGTCATCTGAGGGGACTTCAAACCTGTGATAGAAGCCTACAAAGGCATTTGTGCCTTAGCAGGGCTGCTCCACCTTCACCATCGTACTTGATTTGTGACAAGTCATCAATGACATCCTCTGACACTTCAAAATCATGTGCACGAGAAAAACATGTCGGAGTTGAAATTGTAATGTAAGTCATGAATGATGTGTAGAGATTCAAACAGAATTTGAGGACTTAGCTTATCATCTGGCCCTCCTTCTAGTGCCAGAAATGTTGACGATACTGGACCCACCAACATGTCACGGGATCTCCCCGGTAAGAAGTCCCAACTAGACCTCATACGATTTGGAGTAGGAGTCCCAGTAGTGGGTAGTATAGTACTGCCTTGACTACGGTAGCACGCAGAGGTAAGTATGATAACTTTGTCAGAAGTAAGTGTGTGATCTTGCAGCGATTCAAGTGATATGCATGGGGGTTCTAACACACAGAGGGGAAAAGGAAGTGTGTCCCTTAGAAGCCTGTAATAGTACACAGCTTGAAGGAACACACGAGTTGAATGACATCACAGGTTGGAAGTGGAATACTCCACAATCCAAAGTGATGGGTTAATACAACAACACATCTTCAACAATATTTGTACAATCGTATACAAAATAGCTCATACACAAATGCGTAATTGAAATAACATACATTGCTAAAGTAGCCAGAATAGGTGAACTACAATAAAAAAATATGCATGAAAACATGTTAACTCAGTAATATTATTAAGTGAAAGTTCCATCCATAAATACACCATTGACAGCCACTAGCCCCAATAGTGGAACGTTACAGTTAACACCGCCTTCTCCTCCAAAGAGATGTACTCGCTCTATGCCATAGAGAAGCCAAGGCTCATCACAATACTCTCTAAGCCTTCTCTAAGCAATGCCTAGCCAAAATCATGGCTCCCAAAAGTCTCTACTATGAGTTATGAGGTTCTCTATATAGCAAAGGGTGGGGTGCCCCTTGAAATTCCCCCTTAACTCTTGGACTAACCTCATGACTCTTCACATTACATAGTGACTATTCACATTCCATTAGTGACGCTTGGAATTTAACTTACAACATATTTACAATAATACAATTTCCACATATACCCATGTGGGACAAAATAGGTTTGAGTCAGCCTAACAAGACAAACAACATCACTCGGGGTCTTGGGGAAAGACCAACTCAATAACCTCATCGTGGAAGTCTTTGTTGAAGAACTCATACCAATCTTGGTATTGTGCTATCGTGTCCCCATACTATTTGGTGATGTCTTTATCAAAGCAGAATCTCACCTCCATGGCTTCCAAATATATGGTTCTAAAACATCTGTCCATTTCATCCTGAAACATGTGCAACATTGTCCTGAGTGTGGTTAGACCACCGATGTACTTTTGCATGTTCTCTGCACTCAGTTGCAAGTCATCACTAGTGGCTTTGTGCATCAACTTCTCTATGAACCTGTCGACATCCAACATGACTTGGTTCTTCCTCATGGCTTGAGTGAGGGTTCTGATGGAAGAGATCATGTGTGTCCTCACTATGAC
>APFE030124724.1:0-18721 GCA_000404065.3 Pinus taeda
TTTTCCATTATCAGTGCGAATAGAGCCAATATGAGATTGTGCGTCATTTTCAATCCATGTATGAAAGTTCTTGAATGTTTGAAAAGCATCAGATTTGTTCTTCAATAAATAAACCCAACACATTCTGGTGTAGTCATCAATAAATTTCATCATATATTTATTTCCATTTGCAGAAGGAACAGGCATTAGACCACATAAAATCTGAATGAATGAGTTCAAGTTTTCTATGTGCTCTTGAATGTGAGTCATGAAAAAACTGTTTGCTATGCTTTCCTAGAATGCAAGCATCACATTGCTTAAGTTTCCTAGGAATTGTAGGCAAACCAGCAACACCATTTTTCTTCCACAAGCGAAGGTTGTCATAGTTCAAATGTCCAAATCTAGCATGCCATAATAAACTTGATGGAAGTGTACCTTCTTCATAATGAGAGTTGTATGAGAAATGTTGTGCACGAGCAGAGGTACCCTGTAGCTCGAGAAGCCTTTCTTCTTCTATTCCCCTCATGACAAGTGAGTGGTCAGATGCTTTTCTCACCTCAAGCTTGACATCAAACATATGAATGGAGTGATCTTGCTGGCGGATGTGGACCAAGGATAGCAAGTTTCTCTTCAGTTGTGGGAGATATAGAACATGATGCAAAAGAAAGTCTGGAAGACCAGGCAATTTGAGCCTGATTGTGCCAAGCCCTTATGGCTTGATTTTTGATTGGTCTGCAAAGTATACTGCTCCATCAACATTGTCAGTAAATTCTTCAAAAAAATCTTTTCTATGAGTCATGTGGCAAGTTGCTCCTGAATCAAGCAACCAATCATTTTTCCAAGAAGCAAGTGAAGCATTAAATACATCTTCATTTACTCCAATATTACATTGTGCCACAACATAATGAGTGGATTCAAGTGCTTTACCTTTGTCTGTGTCATTAGTTTTACCTTTATGTTGGTTTCTTTGCTGCTCAATTTTGTCCCAAGATAACTTGCATGTAGAGGCATCATGTGATCCATTTCTTTTGCAGCGTATCTAGTGCAAATCTGAATTTTCTCCTTGAGAGTGTCATCCCCCCTACCTATTAAATATCTTCCTCTTCCTCTTTGACCACCTCTTCCTCTGGAAGAATATTGGGCGAGATTCTTTTCTTTATAAGCAAGGCACAGAGCCTCTTCAGAAGATTCAGGGTTTGTCTTCTTTCCAAAAGCTTTCTCTCTTTCAACAATTTTTTTCACAACAGAGTCAAAGGTAATGTCTTTGAGATTTCCATTTGCTTGCAATCACTCAAGATAATTGGAGTAAATAGGATAAAGTGCCTTGAGAAAAGCGATAAGAGGAATATCCAATTCAACCTTAGTGGCTTTGATATCATGCATTATAGATTTTACTTTGGATGCAAGAGCAAGAGGATCATTATTTTGTAATTCAAGAGTGAAGAGTTTAATCATGAGTTGAACAAATTCAAGTGCAGAATGCGAGTCATAGAGTTCTTTCAGCTTTTGTAAGGCTTCGAAAGCAGTTGAAAATGGAAAAATATGGCGACTCACCTCTTCACTTACAGATGCTGCGATTAATGCATAGGCTTTGCTATTCTTATTTTCCCAAATGGTGAACTCTTTGTGTGAGGTAGGTTGTTCTAGCTCTTTGTCTCCGTCTCCAATACACACTCCTTTCCACAACTCATTGAAAATGAGAGTGTGTTTTATCATCCGGGACCACTCAAGATATTTCTCCTTGCCAGTGAGAACTATTCCCACAATGGATATGATTGCATGCATTGTAAAATCTGTGTACTGTAAAAAAATACTTCTCGCAATATACTGTAAAAAATTGTACTTCTGGTGGCAAACTCTGTTTAACTTTGAAAAAAAAATAATGAGGGATAATTAAAACAACAGTGTATTAAAACCAACAGCCTTAAATCCACCATATGAAGTTTCATCACCAAGGAAATATGCAATATGCTGGTTCATTTAGAATATACTGTGACTAGCAATCAGAGTTGCATAACCCACAAAAAAAATTAGTACATATTCAAAGTAGTAGTCCAATAAGTACATAGGAGGCAATTATATATCAAAAAATGGTGATCTTAAATGGTGCACATATTTCAGAGAACGGAAGCTTAGGCCCTTTCACCATGAATCCTTCTAGCCAATCCCATCCATATACATTTTCTCACCGCTTCGGACGTTTGCCAGGCCGCTGTGTATCATACACTAGAACGAGGTCTCGGTTCTGGTACCAAGGACTGCTCCATTGACAATGGTTACAACACCCAACAATTTGCTCAGCTCCTCATCATTGTGAATGACAAGCTGAATATGTCTTGGAACTATACGATTCTATGGATAGAATAGGCAGCGTGATATTACTACTATGGATAGAATAGGCAATGTGGTATTACACAATAGAGGTAGCGCACATGTACTAAAATGGTGATCAGTTACCAATCCTCTGTGGATAATTTCTATATTCATAAGTCTAGGCCTTCCTTCCTCCTACGTGGAGGCACTAGTAGCGCCAAGATTTTCGACCCCATCTCACTCCACAGCACCTCCAGGCAGCAGCTAGCTCCAATCGACTCCTTCAATGCAGTAACGCACTTCAACAATGAATGAGATTTCGTAGGGATTTGACAGAGATGTCAGCCTGCGAAAAAATGTAGAGCATAGGTAAAATAGGGAGTTACAAAGTAGAGGGAAGCCAAAAATGGCACTAGCTCTGATACCATGTCAGACCAGGCAGTAAATCCTCAAAATCAATTCGTTATATTCATTCAGGTTGGTAGTTCAGTTCAGATATGTTTTGAAGAGTCATTGATGTAATGGGTCTATGAGGGCTAAGAATGAAGAGTCTTAGCATAGGAGAGAGGCTCTATAACTGAGCGCACAAAGGCCTAGGGTAGAAGGCTGCAGCTGAGTGCGAGGACCCCTACAGCTATGTGCACAGGGTAGTTAGAGTCTGTAAGAGAGATCTGAACATCAATAAAGAGAAATATTCTAGAATTACCTGTGTATGAGCTATTTTACTTCTATTATGACTACATGTGTTATGTTAGGTTAAATACTGGGTTTATGATACAATGTTGTATTGATATGTGAATCTATGTGTTTTACTTTATTATATGAATGTAAGTAAGAATATCTATTTACGCGAAGATGTTCATAATGCATGTTGAAGTTATCCACTACTTAAGCTAATCGTGGTAAATATAGCTGTAAGAGTAATTACAGAGGTGCGTAAGTGTCTGGATCACCTATTTAGGGTCCGCGAAAGATAGTCATAGACCTTCGCAGAGGTCCAGAGGACAACTAAAGGAGGTATATCGATAAGCCCTAAAAGGCTTATTGATCTGCATGAAGGAAGGGTTAGGGTATAAAGCAACATCACTGCCATCTCAAGGTGTAGAAACTTGGTTCCTGCATCCCCACATACTGCTTCGGGTGAGACTTCAGTTCATGCTCCGTGGATTGATGCTGAAAGGGCCACTAGTGTAGGGGTTTGCTTGGCTAATTAATGTTGAACATGGGTCAAGGCCCATCAAGCCAACAAGGAGGATGTTCTGACTTTTTAACGTCAAAGAAAATCATACGATCATCATGAGAATCCACATCACCCAAAGTAGAGAGTAGACCTTTCCGTTGGGATGGGCACATCTGGAGGACTTCCAACCTTGACATGGAAGCAGGAGATTGTTCCAATTCATCTACTATGCTATAGGTATGGGCAGATTTATTATAAGAAAATTTTTTACGTAATGGAGCTTTGGGGATCTTGGGAATAACCTCTACATTAGGTGGAGTGACATGTAAGGTACCATTGGATGACAACAGAGGCTTAGTGGAAACTTGGGGTTGGGACTCAGTCGTTGAATTAGTGGGTGGCTTGTCATATTAGCACGATCAAGTCTAAAGGTTGAATTGCTCGGTATTGACCTCGTTAGAATTCATCATAAGAATATGATAATCATTGTGACCAGATGGTGGAGCTGTGGGATCTGCATGACGACGTGTAGGTTGAGCATTAAGATATCCTTGGTGAGGAAAAGGATTGGGAAGAATAACTAGTTGAGATGAAGCAGGAGGTGGAGGAGGAGATATGGATTATGATCCTCTAGAAGCAGTTGCTTGAGCTTCCCATACTTGACGCATCTGAGGTAAAAGGGGGCACTCATGAGTATAATAGCCATAAATGTCACAATAGGCACAAGGTTTGTTCGTACTAAGACCCTTGTCTTTCTTGGGTTGTTCGCCATGTTGTTGGGTTGGGGGATTAGGCTAGTTTCCTTGAGGTGCAATAGGTGGTGGACCCTGACTACCTTGATTACCTTGAGATGCCTAGTTCTGGTTACTTTTCCCCTTTTTCCTTTTTATGGGGCTAGCGGGATCGGCCACGCTCTCCTGAGCATAAACTTGACCTTGTGGAGGATATTGTTGTTGTGGGAGAGGTGGAGGAGGCATGGGGGGCGAGGGTGTTGAGGTCGACAGGGCTAGAGAGCTAGGCAGTGCATACATATAATAAGGAGATGGGGAATATTAGGATAAAAAATTGGTGAAACATCTGGCCCTGACATCTGTTGATGCGGATGGGGATATGTATATGATGTGTTGGGACCTAGATAAGATTTTCTATGTGGGAGATTGGGGCAGGGATAGATGTAAGAGGAATTGGTCCCTCCCTGGGGTTGACCATAACTCATCAGAGCTAGAACATATGGTTGAATTTGAGGTTTTGAAATGGTTCCAATGATACCATCAATGGCATGGGATGTTGTAACATCCCTAGTGAAAATTTCATGTAATAAAAGTTAATAAAGGAAAAATAAGACCATGGTTAAGGGACACTCATTCCAAGTTGAATGTTGGGCAAAGATATCTTAGTGGCCATCACTCAATGTGTGTTTTTGGCTAAGGAAATTGGCAAAGGCTAAGAAAAAGGCATTAAAAGGTATTTTTGGAACATTTATTTATGAAAATAATGGAAATTAGGAGAAAAGTAAGGTCAAAGGTCACATGTTGCATGTGAGGAGGAAACTGAAGGAAAATAATGAAAAATGAAGAAATTAAAGGCCTCATTGATAAAAAGGCTTATGAGGATCAGTTGTCATGTTTTTTGCTCAATCTTAGTCGGTGTAAGCTCTTTGTTAGTTCAAGTTTGGAGCTATCTCATTATTCTCTCTCTCTCTCTCACTCTTGGTCACTTAGAGTTTTCTTGGAGCACTCTAGCTTTGGATCAAGGAAGGAAAAGAAAGAAAAGGTAAAGGAAGGAAAGCGAGGATCAAGGAAGGAAACCAGGATCAGGCAGCTTTAGCAGGAATACTTGCAGGTAACCTTTTGCATGTGTGGTTTCCTAGGTGGTTTGGACACACATGGCTTTGCATGTTGGTTTATGGTTCTCTTGATGTTGGTGGCATGGTTTTGTCGTGTTATGACAATGGTTTTCATCCTAACCTTTCCTTTTTCCAGATGCCATGGTATGTTGGGATGTTTATCTCAGTTTTGAGTTTTGGTTTTCCAGATGGATTTCGGAATCCGGGGTGGAGGTGGTCTCAAGTTTCATTCCCAAAGGCCTAGGAATCCCTTGACCAGTTTTGGCAGGATACACGATAAAGCCTGAGGGAGAAGTCTCAATTTAGGGCATAGTAATCTGGCCTTGGATTGTGATCGGAGCACTGGTTTTGGTGTGATCACGGTTTGGTGAGGGTGGAGGTGGTTTAACCTCCGGATTCCCTTGGTTGTTCTATGAGATCCCACATTCATTCTTGGAATATGCAATGGAGGTGATTGGCTAAAAGAGAGATTTGGTTCAGCCATGTCTACGGTCGGGTGGTATGTGGAAGTCCTGGACCTGGTCAGATTTACCTGTGACTAATAAAAGCTAAGTTCTCTTACTTTTGCATTGCTTTATATGTGGATTTAATGGCTACCATATCTATGATATTTATATGGTTTTATGCTAGTTATAAGCATGGTTAAATGACTAGTTCATGTCATGGTTATTTCATGTATTTGCTTGTAATTGTTAAATGGATGGATGCAAGACCTAATTGATGATATAAGAGTTCAATGGAGAAGGAGGTGATCCTTCTAGTTATGTTTCATAAGTTATTTCAGCCATTTTTTCTCTTTTTTGTATCCTAAGCCTGTGGGTTGCATTGATGCCAAGTGTTTAACGGAATGCCAGCCCCGGTTGGGGATGCTCAGGCCTAGTCCTGAGGTTTATTTTTTATTTGTTTTTATTGTCATCATGTATTTGATGTATTCTGAAGGTTATAACAAATTTTGGGCAAAGGTCGGTATTCTGAGCTAGAAAAGTGGCTCAAGTCTCGGAGACATTAGCACACATGCCTGTGAGAGTGACTTTTCCTTTTGGTTGTTGTCTTGCCTATAGCATGATAACGACCAAGGGATAATACACTTAAATCATCGGTGGGACTCAAGGACATGATGTTTGAGTGGCTGACATGTCTCTTGAGGGTGTTGTTCTTGATGTAGATGGGTTTGTTTGATATGTTTCTTTGGTTCCATTTCCTTAAGGTCACCAAGGAAGTTGAATCCTTTATAGCATCCTCTCTTGTCGCATGTTTACCCCGACTAGCCAATTGATTAGGTGGACCTAGGAGGAGGGGGTGTTGCAGATTGGTATCAGAGCCAAGTTTCACTCTCCTTGGGTGAATGTGTTGGTCATGAATGCATGTGTTTCTCTTACACTTGCATTCCATGTGCTTGTTGCATTGCGTCATGTTGATCATGATTGTAGTAAGGTTGTCATGAGGAACTTGGTGTGATTTTGTGGGATGCAACGTCAGAAGTATATGACTGGTTGCATATGGTTATATCTCACTTACGTGTTGATTATATGTCACTTGACTACATCCTTGTATGTCAGGTGCATTCTTGAATGTTTTGATTATATGTATCAGTATTGTAGGTTGATTACAAGAATTAATCGCTTATGCTCGCCTACATGCGTTCATACGTATGTGTAGCTGATTAGGCATTGATTATGCATGTTGATAGTTTCATGTGGATATGTGTGCAATGGAGTAATGGTTGTTGTCATGCATGAGGTCATAGCATGCATTGTGGATATGCCCTTGCATTGATGACTGGACCCTAACTAGAATGATATTTATGTGTTCATGCACTTATTCCATATATGTCTATATGATATTAGGATTATGTTATACATGTATTACATTGATTTGATGATCTTGCAGACAATGTATCCTCCTAGAATTATGCTATGGTAAATTGGTTAATTGTGATTTGGTTTAGCTGACATAGTATGCCTTGCAGGAAAGAGATCAGATGGCTAGCAAGGTGGTAGACTACATAGAATCTCCCTATACATCAGATGGGCAGCATGGTGTGGGGCACTCTTCTGACTTGGTAGACACATTGAGAAGCCTGAAGGAATAAATAAGGAGTTGCAAAGCAGACAATGAGAAAATCATGCAGGCACAAGAGAAACAAGCAGAGGTGAATGTGATACTATTTCAGAGTTTGTCATGTTTGCAACGACAGAGATCACTTCGGATAAGCCATGGACTTGAGGATAGAACTAATGGGGAATATGCAATAAGTATCCTAGTAGACAGAAGTCAGATAGATCTCACACGATCAAAGATGGCATGTTGTTGGACACTAAGGATAGGAGAGGTGATCGACGCGGGTACTATTCCAGTTCTGGCTCATACATGCATCATGATCATCATCGCTATCATCCTTATAGGAGAAGTGATATGGGATACTTTCTGGATGAGTTTAATAAGTTAAAGCCACCTACCTTTGATGAAGAGATGAAGACATCACAGGATGCAGAAGCAAGTTTTCTTGGTATGAAGAAATTCTTTCGTTGCACGATTATTCAGAAAATATGAAAGCAAATATAACCACTTTCAATCTCAAAGGTAAAGCAGATATTTGGTGGGAAGATGTGAAGTTGTAAAAGGTACCATTTCTATGGTCAGTGTTGGAAGATGGACAATTGAAGCTGTAAAAGATACACACTAGCCAGAATCTTGCAAATATGTTAACAAAAGTTGTAACCACGGAGAAACTGAGATTTTTCTCGGTTTCAATTGGTCTTCAAGTATGATGATGAAGATGAAAAACAACTAGGTCCAAAGTGGAGTCATTGTCCAACAAATGAAGCAACAGTGGAGTTGATATAATCAGTCTCAAAGTGGGAGATTTTTGGGTGTGGAGCCTGATTATCTTCTTTATTCAGAGGTATTGCCACATTGGACCCTGGTTCATAATGGGGCGGAAATTCCGCCCATTTTTTTGTCACTAGGGGAGGCGACGACAATTTTTATGAGCCTCCCCTTGGTGGGGTTGGGGGCACTGCCCCTAAAGCTAAAAAAATAGATGTAAAATTTCCATGTAAAATATTTTCATTTCACAGTCAATCTGGGCCATTCATTAGGTGGATGATTTAACAGTAGAAGTTATGTTTAATTTAGGGTTTTTTTCCCTAGAAGGCAACCCCTCGTTATATATGAGGGAATTGTATTGTGGATGAAGATATGTGTATTCTGGGCGAGAAAGAGAGAGGACATTGTGTAAGAGCGAAGAGGAAATTACAGGGGATCAGCCATAGGTTGTATCTCTTCATTTTGTTGGATAATATAAAAGGAAGGACTGGTTGTTTCTCCATGGATGTAGTCCAAATTGGGTGAACCACGTTTATCTATGTCTCTCTCTTGTTTTATGCATTTTATGTGTTTGTGTTTTTGCAATATTTTATGTGTTTTATTGCTCTGTAATATATAATTTTATAACATGCCCCGCACACTCATCGATGGCTTGGTCTATAAATGGTGTGGGAAGTTTTCTTTTGGACAAGCTTTGTTCAGATCACAAAAGTCTATGTAGACATGAAGGGTGCCTTTTTCTTAAGAATGAGAACATGATTGGATACACATATGGTGTATTCAATGGGATAGATGAAACTAGCCTGCTTGAGCTTATCGATTTTAGCTTTGATAGCTTCACATTTGGAAGTATGGATAGGCCTTTGCTTTTGGCGAAAAGGGATGACATTAGGCCAAGTGTAAATGTGATGTTCAATAATGGAAGGATCAAGTCTTGGAATTTCATAATAAGACGAGGTGAGAACATCACGAAATTATTGAAATAACTTGATGTAAGCATTGATTTCTTTGGGGGTGCATTGTGCCCCCAAAATGATATTTTCTTCGATCCCTATTTTATTCGAAATGTTAATTTTGATGGTAGGGAAAAAGTTATCCATATTCCTTCTTCAAAAGCATCTGGTGTAGGAATCGTATTTTCAAACCAATCAAATTCACCATGAATGAATTATTTTGACTCCATATCATATTGATCATGGGTTTAATGCGGAAGGAAGTACGCATAATGGTGCATATCATCCCAAGGATACTCATGGGTGGTCATGGCTTCCATGATGTATTCATCAGAATGGAAGATGGGGGGATGGGAGGGAGATAGACTACATGCTGAAGAGGAACTAACTTAGGCATCTTCAGGAGAGACAAGGTTCACATACGCATCGTCGACGTTGGGAGACATATGACTAGTAGATGGGAAATCTACCGATGTTGAGACCAAAGTGTTCATCGAAGAAGGTTCAACAAAATATTAATAGGAGACATCTAGAGAGTTCTAATACATCGATCTCATGGATGACGATAGGTAGAGAATATGAGCGGTATTATCCATCATCATGACATCAGGGGTAGAGATCATAGTGGGTGGTTGATAGAACTCCTACTCTATTGTAGGAGTGGGACCAAAACCCGCAGGTAGAGAGAAGTGGATTCACTACGAGCGACCTCTAATTCGTGAAGCACATGAATTCTATCACAAAATTATTTGAGACGGGGACAACAATGAGAATAATGGCCATAATTATCACACAAAGCATAGGGGTGATTAATGTATAATGATCTATTCTTCTTAGATGACCTAGGTAAGGTGACCTGGACCTGAGGAATGTTAGAATCATGGAAGATATTAGAGAAACAATTCTTGATATGAGGGAGCTCAGGACAATTATTGGTGGCATGACAAACAACATCACAGAAAGCGCATGGAGGAATAGGCTTCGGTGGCTTAGGAGGATATGGAGTTGTTTTGGGTGCCTTTTCTTTGGTGCCTTTTTCTAGGATTTTCCCCCCTCACCAAATGCTTTCAAAACAAGAGTGGGTTATTGTTGAGTTTATTATTGAACTAAATCAAAGGAAGGGGTAGGAACAACACGAAGAACGATGGTCAAAGTATTGTAAGGTTTGAGTTGATCTGGGGGAGTGTTTGCAAAAGGATCAATGTACCAGACTAGGATACCCAAGGTAATGTTAGGTAAACTCAATGTAGTCATGACAGATGTAGAATAAACTCATGGGGGTGTAAATAAAAACAATATCTAACCATAATGGTAATGACCTAGGGGAACTGCTCTGAGATGGTTAAGACCTGGGGGAAAAATTCCATGCTGAAAGGGATTAGGAGAGATACTAGTAGAAGGAAATGGTACTTGAGGAGTAGTACCAAAAGGCTAGGTTGAGTTGGGAATAGCAGGCTCTAGAGGTGTTGGTTTTTGTGAAGGCATACCATATTGCTTGTGAGCAGTCTATGATGCTTGAAGCATTCAAAAAATGGATGAGCTAGGCTCAGAAGGAGTAGGTGGTGGACCGTAATAAGAAAAAGCAAGATGGAATATTCGTAGACTCCAGGAGAGAAATTGGTGAGGAATGAGACAATTTGATTGTCAGTCATTGATGAGATATTGGATTGATGTGAAGTCTGATATTTGGGATGATAGTACGTTAGCTGATCAATAGTGATGATCTTTCCATTATGAGGGAAGCACATCTTACGGTGAATGCAGATGCGAAAACTAACATAACATAGGTATAACTATGACCAAAAATGATTTTGTAATGTAATGGGGCATCAATGACCTCATTGTCAATAGAGACAGTCTTGCCGACAACAATGATAGGATAGTTTTGATATAAGTCAAGGGGTTGTGAGGGATGATTGTCCCAAGCATGGAGAGTGATGGTGAACAGGGACAGGTCCAGGGAACCAATCCACTTCCAAACACTAGTAACCATCACAGAGGTGGAGGCACCTTCATCTATGATACACCATTGGACAATGACGTTTCTTATGGAGGCTGGGATTTGGAGTGCAATGGATGAAGGTAGAGGAGTGTTGGGAACAGGTCTCCTAGGGTCAATTTTGGAGTTAAAAGCCCGATTTTTGGGGCTAAAGGCCCAAGTTTTGTATAAAGAATGTAAATTCTTCGCATTTTGTGGTCGCGGAGTGTGAAGATGTAAAGAGTCATCAAGAGTTTCCACCCTTAGTTTATGTAACTTGTGTTAGATTTATGAGATCCACCCTTGGTTTGCGGACCATGGGAATGTATAAAAAGGGAAATCTTAGAAGAGTCTAAGGCAGTTTTGGTAGTTCAGTTCAGATATGTTTTGAAGAGTCATTGATGTAATGGTTCTGTGAGGGCTAAGAGTGAAGCGTCTTAACGTAGGAGAGAGGCTCTGTAACTAAGTGCGCAGAGGTCTGGGGTAGAAATCCATAGCTGAATGCGCGGACCCCTGCAGCTATGTGCATAGGGTAGTTAGAGTTTGTAAGAGCGATCTAAACAACAATAAAGAGAATTATTCTAGAATTACCTATGTATGACCTATTTTACTTTTGTTATAACTGCATGCAATTATGTTATTTTAATACTAGGTTTATGATTTAATGTTGTATTGACGCGTGAATCTATGTGTTTTACTTTATTATATGAACGCAATTAAGAATATCTGTTTATGCGAATATAATCATAATTCATATTGAAGTTATCCACTACTTAAGTTAATCGAGGTAAATACAGCAATAAGAGTAATTATAAAGGTGTGTAAGTGTCTGGATCACCTATTTAAGGTACATGAAAGATAGTCATAGACCTTCGCAGAGGTCTAGAGGACAACTAACGGAAGTATATTGATAAGCCATAAAAGGCTTATCGATCTGCGTGAAGGAAGGGTTAGGGTATAAAGAGACAACACTACCATCTCAGGGTGTGGAAACTTGGTTCCTGCATCCCCCTATACTACTTCGGGTGAGACTTCAATCCGCGCTCCACAAGTTGATGCCGAAAGGGCCAGTAGTGTAGGGATTTTCTTGGTTAATTAACGTTGAACTTGGGTCAAGGCCCATCAAGCCAACAAATGGTTCCATTGTTAGGACATGATCTGCATAAAAATATGTGTGATGCCGCATCATTGGAATCCAACTAAGAAGGAGATCAAAGACTGGTTGGGTAGAAATATCCACGAATTCACGGCATGAGAGAATAGGAAGCCGCGATTGACGAAAGAACAGTGGTTGGACAAATATCTGTACACAGAGATACAAGAAATCTTCATTTGTTCCTTCCCGATTGAATTATATGAGTGGATCGTGAAATTGGCAGATGACCAAAGAAGGTGGAGGCTTGACGGTCCAATAGTCTGGACCCTAGAATTAGTGTGGAGATTAGAAGCCTCTAAAGATAAGATTGCACACGTTGTTGATCATTGGCTCGATCATATTGTAGGAGGGTTCGTGACATAGTTCATGGTCAATACCTCGGTCAGCGACTGTGAAGCGGAGCGCCGCTTCTTCAAGGGGTCGTGAGGTAAGTATTTAAGGTCTTTAAATGATTGGATGAAGATGTTATTGTGTGAAAAGCAGATTATGAAACTACCTTGATGTTTGGGGCTATGGGAAGTGGAAAGACATTCAGGAACAAAGGGAAAACAGACTCTGAATATAACCCACTTATTGAACTTCCTCTGAGTGACAACGAGGAAGCAGCACAGGCTTCTCTGCAGAGCGTCGTTAAGTTGATAAAACAAGGGTTCCCTCGAATACCCCATTCACCCACACCGCCTCCATCTTCACCTCCACCGCATACACCTTCACCTACACCACCACCACCTCTGCCACCATTCAGTATGGCGAACCCAGTAAAGATACATGTGTTCAAGGGCTTGGGAAATAAGGATCCGGATGAGTTTTGGTTAGTAGTGAAGGTTGTATGGGAAGCTCAGGGTATCACAGATGATCATATTAAGAAAGAAACATTGGTTAGTGATTTGCAGGAATGCGCACTAACGCGGTACATTAAGTACTACACTGATAACTCGACGTCTGCATTGGCAAATATTCAGACCACGCTGAATAAGGAATTCAGTAGGCCTAAGTCTGAAGCACAATCAATCGTTGGATTTGACGAAATAACGATGAGGCCTGGTGAGAGACCCTGGGAGCTAGATCAGAGATTGAAATGCAATATCTGTGAAGCTAACATGAATCTGACTAATGGGAAGCATCGTGAATGGTTTGTGGCTTCGCTCCTACCTCATCTAAGGGTTGTGCTATCACAACAAAAGATTGGGACCCAGGCGGAATCTCTGGAGATTCTGATGAGATTGCATGAGACATTGATGCAAGATCATAATTTGGGGGTTCAAGAGATTCATGCGCAGTTACAAAACCTTTTCCTAGAAATGCAGAGTCTGAAGAACGATAGAACAGTTTGGCCATAGGTGCGCGAAGAAGTTTGGTGCCTGAAATGCAAAATCCAGGGGCATGACAAAGATCATTGCCCAGTCTTCACGAATTATGTTGTAGCAGGAGGACCAATACCTCTGAGACCGGATGCTCAAGCGAGGCCAAGTGCAGAGCCCACACTATGGTGTGCTATCTGTCAAGTAGCTGGAAAACATATGATTTTTTATTGCCATTTGCTGCAGAAATTTGTACAGACATCGCAACAACTCTTCTGCAACTTCTGTAAATCAGTGGGTCATGATGAGTGCAATTATCATAGTTACGAGTTAATGATGGATATAACGCTCGCATATTGGGTGCACGGAGAAAGCCGGCCTCCAGACCAAGGTGTTGGGGGAGCGCAAGGCAAATATCAGGGGTGCGGACGAGGCCAAGGTGGAGGAGAACCTGGTAGAGATCAAGGACAGGTCATTTATTACAACTGTGGAGGACCAGGACACTACGTGCGAGACTGCCCAAATTTGATGCATATGTCATGCCGATATTGTACTTAGTTTGACCGCACAAATGAATATTGCGCGGTATTTCTAGCTAAGATACGTGAAAAGGGGGCGCAGCTGACCCAAAACCTGCAGATGATGAGGGCTAACCCTCGTGAAGAGGATCCCAAGGTAAATATTGTGCTACGGAGTGGGATGACGAATCACAAAGATAAGGAGAAGTAGCCTAAAGAAAGTGAATGGGTCCACAAAGCTCCAGAAAAGGAGGTCGAATTTGATCTGAAGCACACACGGGAAACATTTATGGAAGTGAAGAAAAGCTTTGTTGAGGCCTTTACCTCAGGAAGTCAGGATAAGCCAACTGAAGAGATGGACCCTTCCATGCTTACTACTTTCTTGGATACCTGTATGAAGCTCTTGCATGAGAGCAAGGTTGTAAAAGGACTAAAGGAACTGATAAATAAGTGTATCGGGAAAGAAAATTCTCTTGATGGACCGCACATAGTTAGGAAGATTGGTAAGAATAGGCCAAGAACGAGGCGTGAGATGAGGCTTATTGCGCAAATAGGAGAATATGAGATGCATCAAGTAATTCTAGATCTAGGGTCAGATGTGAATGTTCTGCCTAAATGGACATGGGAAAGGATGGGGAGACCTGCGCTGCAATGGTCTCCGATTCAGTTAAGGATGGAAAATCAGTATAAAATCATTCCCATGGGAAGATTACAGGAAGTGATAGTGGATATTGAGGGCGAAAGTGCATTGGCTAACTTCGAAGTGATAGAGATAATGGATGACGGCAATCCCTACCCTGCTCTCCTTGGGATCGATTGGGCCACTAACATGAATGGGGTAATCAATTTGAAGAGGTGGAAGATCATATTTGAGAAGAAATCGCTCCACGTAGTAGTGCCCCTGGACCCTGTAGAAGGACCATGCTATATTGAACTGATCCGCGATTATGAAAGTGACGATAACTTGGACCAGGTTTATAAGATAACAGCGTGAGATCAGGATAGGGTGAATCTGATAGTAGATGGACATATTGCATGGGACTGCGAAATCTCCCACACTTCAGATTTAGATGAGGAGTTGGAACACTAGCATAACCGACTACATGAAGTACGTAATATGATGACCACGTCCCTGCTTTGTGTATCATCGGTGGTAAGGAATCTGCCTTACTATGATGGTTTAACTGACATTGACAAATTTTTGGATACATTTAACAGGGAAGTGCCAGAGAAGCATCGCTACTAGGCCTTGGATTGGGTGCTGCGAGCTACGCCTCCGATATGGTGGGGTACGCATAAGGAAAGTTTTGATGATTGGCACATATACAAAAAGAGGATGAGATTGTGGTTTGGTCACCCACAAGTGCATCTCACAGAGAAATATGATGGGAGGGATGACCCGCTCGATCACCTAGCCAAATGGACCAAGGTCTATGGAGTAGAGCCTGAGCCTGAATGGGTGCATCTGTTTGTCATACTTTGGATGTTATACCGATGAATTAGTACTTAGAGACGGAGCTCTGCCATGGCACTAAAGAATGGGACGTTTTGAATCAAGGGTTTTTGATAACATTTACTTTCGAGGATGGATTTAAATGTATTGATGAAGCATTGCAGGAAGTCAAGGCATCGATCTTTAGAATACCACAGGATCCCTTGGACATAATTCAATTAGATTGGACTACCTAGCTGCACTACGTGCTGGAGTGTTATAATGTGACTGTTGAGGAAGGCGATGAAGACTTGAGGAACATTAATATCCCAGAGACTGAAGGTCACGTGAAGTTGAAGGACCGTAAATTGAGAATCCATATATCAACACACCGCTAAAAACAAGACAAGTGAACATTGGGACAGATGTGGAGCCAAAATTTTACAAAAATTGGGGACCACTGGGATGATGCAATAGTCAATAAGTTCTTTGAATTGATCCGCGAATATCAAGACTTGTTCCCTACGAAGTTTTCATATTTCAAAGGGATAATAGAGGACTTGGGAGTCATGAATATCACATTGAAACCAGACATGAAGCCGATTAATCAAAGCCCTTATCGCCTCAACCCCAAGTATAAAGAGAAGATCCCCTTAGAGTTGGATAAAATGCTTGTCGCAGAAATTATTGAACCGGTCGAAGAATTTGATTGGGTGAGCCCAATAGTGGTTCAGGAAAAGAATAAAAAGGATGAAGTAAGGATATGCGTAGACCTCAGGAAGTTGAATGACGTCTGCGTGTAGATCCCTTTCCAACTCCTTTCATCGATGAAGTGTTGGATAATGTTGGTGGCCAGGAAGCATATTCATTCACTGATGGGTTCTCGGGGTACCATTAGATCAAGATCATGCCTGAGGATAGAAGCAAGATGACCTTTATGACTGAATGGGGGTGCTTTCAGTATACTGTGATGTCGTTTGGACTGAAGAATGCATCGACAATAGTTTCGCATGTAATCATTGCGGCATTCAAGGATTTCATTCATAAGTTTATGAAGGTATAATTTGATGATTGGACAGTGTTTGGGCTGGTAAAGCACCATGTAGCTAGCTTATGATTGATGTTGAACACATGCCAGAGGTATCATATCGTGCTCAATTTGAAGAAATTATTATTTTGTGTTCCTTTTGGGATCCTGCTGAGACATCTGGTATGTAAACAATGCTTAATGGTAGATCCTGCTAAGATCACAGTCATCATCAATTTGGAGGCACCAAGAAGTGTGAAACAGTTGTGCACAACGCTGGGGCATACAGGATATTATTGGACGTTCATCAAAAGCTATGCTTAGATTACCACACCGATGGAGAAGGATGCTACATTATGTTGGAATGAAGAGTTTCAGCAAAGCTTAGATGTGTTGAAGGAAAAGATGGTAACCACGTCGATCCTAGTCTTCCCAAATTGGAAGAAGGAATTCCATGTGCATGTGGACGTGTCATGTATTGCGCTAGGAGCAGTAATGATGCAGGTCGTTGAGGGAGAATTGGATCATCCTATAGCGTTCGCAAGTAGAAAGTTGTCTAAAGCTGAGAAGAATTATTCAACGACGAAGCGCGAAGGGTTTGGCTATGGTGTAAGCGCTCCAGAAGTTCAGGCATTATTTATTAGGCATACACTTTAAGATGTATACAAACCATTCTGCGTTGAAATACCTGGTCAACAAGCCTATGTTGGGGGGGGAATATGCAGGTGGTTGTTATTATTTCAGGAATATGATTTTGAAGTTATCGTGAAGCCAAGACAATTGAATGTCGGTCCAAATCATATGTCACGCATTGAAATAGGAGAGGAGCCTACTAAATTGGAGGAAGGATTGCCTGATGCGCAGCTCTTTGCGGTGCATGTCGCGGACAGTCACTTTGAAGATATTATACACTTCCTGAGGATGGGAATGGATCTAGAGGGGTATACTAACCAACAAAAGAAGGAATTGGTGGTGCACGCGACAAACTTTTCTATCATTGCAGGTCATTTATATAAAATGGGCTTGGATGAAATTCTATGATGTTATGTACCTGACTTTGAATGGAACAATATCCTTGTTGAAGCTCATTGAGGATCCGCGGGAGGAAATTATGCAGGAAAGGCTACAGCACAGGAAATTTTACATGTTGGGCTATGGTGGCTGATGCTTCATAAGGATTCTAAGGCTTACTGTAAGGCATGTGATTCATGTCAAAGGATGAGCAGTCCATCGCGAAGGGATGAGCTTCCTCTAAATCCGCAGATGTCATTACAACCATGCGAAAAGTGGGCGATTGAATGTGTACAACCAATTCAGCCTCTAGGAGAGAAGACGAGTGCGTGGTTGTAGTGCCCACCCTAGTTTCCTAACTCTAATATGACATTATCTTGCATACTTTAGTCTATGAGTAACTCAGGCTGAGGATCCAGAAACGTGACTCTATTATCAACGAATGTGATGGTTATGTATGTTCTCTATTAATATTATGATTACGATATAATTAATGGTTATGTGTATTCTCTATTGATATCATGATGGTGATAGTATTAAAGGATAGACATGTTTCTATTGATGTTATAATGATGATAGCCTTGATCTATATGTATGGTTCCATTAAGGTTATGATGATGGAGGTATCCCCTATGTTAGCTACTTACATTAGTTCTGGTTCACAATGAACGGTGATGTGAATGACCAAGTGATGGTAATTAATGCTATTATGACAATGACTAACATTGAAAAACCTGGTTACTGATTATTATTGAGTATGGCAAGAAAACCACCAGAGGCACTCGCACATGACGAGTTGACGACACCTGGTTTGATGAAAATTTATATTATTTTATCTTTGAAATTCTAATTGATTTTGAAACCTGCTATATATGGTTATCTATATTCTGATGATATGTTAATGGTTGCAGGCACAGATGAGTTGCTTGGCCGAATGATTCACATATGGGTGATGGACAAGTGGATGGAACTACATGGGAGGGGTGGGACAGTGTCCCTGATCTCACCCACTAGCACTCCCGCCGTGACTTGGGCTGGAAGGGTTTAAACACCTTCGCCTTGAAGATCACGATGCCATGAGGGCAGGTCCCAAAGTTGGGTCGCTCATGAGGAGTTTACTGGGGGGCGTGCAACAAGGCGGATTCCTTGATCCCCGGCACCATTAGTCTCACTATAGCAGGCAACATAAGAGATGATA
>APFE030124730.1:0-20282 GCA_000404065.3 Pinus taeda
GAATCTGGCTTTTCTAGGTGTTATTCTGACAATACTGTCTACACCAAGAAAGTGGGCAACTCTCTTATCATCCTTGTTCTTTATGTTGATGATCTTATTCTTACTGGTAGTGATCCCAACCTTATAAACCATGTGAAGTCCAGCCTTAAAAAGAAATTAGAAATGACAGACTTAGGACACTTACACTATTTTCTCGGTCTTCAAGTCTTGCAATCCAAGGAGGGTATTTCCCTTTCCCAGTCCAAATATGCTTGTGATATTCTTCGTCATTTTCACATGGAATATTTTAAGCCAGCTCCTTCTCCCTTTCAGTCTGGAGTCAAACTTTCAGTCTCTTGTACTTCTCCTGAAGTTGATGCTACCTTATACCGTCAACTTGTAGGAAAACTCTTGTATTTAACCCATACTCGTCCTGACCTTTCCTTGCTGTTGGCCTTTTTGCTCGTTTTTTGCAAAACCCCCGTGAAAGTCATTGGAAAGCAGCTAAAAGAATACTTCGTTATGTTCGAGGTACAATACGTTTGGGATTCATTACAGGGCCAAAGCAGCTCCTCTATTAGTGGGTTTCACTGATTCTGATTGGGCTGGTGACCCTGATGATCGGAAGTCTACTGCCGGTTATGTCTTCACTCTTGGTTCAGGACCTATTACATGGGCTTGTAAGAAACAGGCTGCCATTTCTCTTTCGTCAGCAGAAGCAGAGTATCGTGGTGCCGTGGAAGCTAGTAAGGAAGCTTTGTGGCTTCGTCAGATCCTATCAAAATTTGGCTTTGAGCAGCAGCATCCGACTACACTTTGGTGTGATAATCAAAGTTCCATTCAGCTTTGCAAAGATGCAGTTCAGCATCAGCGCAGCAACACATTGAACTACACATGCACTTCATCAGAAAGCTCATTCATGACCATGTTCTTGAAGTGCAATATTGTTCAACAGATGATCAGGTTGCAGACATCTTCACAAAGGCTCTCACAGAGGCGAAGTTCACTAAACTTCGATATATGCTTGGAGTTCAGGATGTTGTCACTAAGGGGGGATAGGCTCTAGTGCCTCCTTCCTTCTCCTATTGTGTCATATTTGTAAATCCTTCAATCCTATCCCAAGTTGTTCTTAAGGGGGGATGTTAGGATATTCCGACACATACGAAATAGTTAAGTTCAACTTGGTCTAGTATAGAGTTAGGTATAGAGTTAGGTAAAGTGTGTTTCTTTACCGTTGTACATTTTGTAACTTACAATCCAACGGTCACGATATGTAATGATCCGACGGTTCATTATCTCCTCGGTATTACCGACACTTGATCCGTGGCTTGACACCCGATTGGTCCATGAATTCTATTTAAAGCGCATGGAGGGTCATTTGTAGGTTCACCGTGCATGAGAGAAGCTTATGTAATTTTCATTCTTTTATTAATAAATTGCCTGTAGTAGCCACGTTGGCGCAGGCCGTGGACTGTTTCCCTCTTTGAGGGTTTTAACCATGTCAAAATACTGGTGTATTGATCTGTGATCTGTTTGTGAGAGGTGTCCTTTTGGTGTTCTGTCTGAGGAACTTACCCGGTAAATTCCTACAACATGGAGGGGTGACATGTTATTAATCTCACTCGCATGTTAAAACACTCTCGCTTGTCATAGAATCCAATGAAATCCGCATACTGCCCACTGAAGCACCTGCGGTGGTAAGTGGTCCCACTGGTTGGTGGTGCCCTAGACGATCATGATCGTTTATCATGGAAAGATTTTTTTATCGCCAAACCATTTACAGGGGCACCAATGTCAATAACCTCTATGTTGTTTATGTTGTCGGGTTTCTCAAATAGGGGAGGCCCAATGGCATTGACAACGTCACACTTTAAATTCTCCCAATCGCTAACCTTTCTTTTCTCCGTCGAGTCCCACTAATGACAGAATTTTATTTAATCATGCACAACCTTTGACCCGACATTAATCCCATTTATAAAAAATAAGCCACTATCCAAATAATTTTGATTTTTCTTTTATCGGCTTTTTTGTGTTTTTGAAATATATGATTTTTTTTCTTTTGCATTTTGAACATAGTGAAAGATGAGCTACAGCACCCAAGAAGCATGAAGAACATGATTTTACCTAGAATACCATCAATGAGCATGGAACCCATGCTTTAAAATAATAACGTTTTCTTTTCTTATTTTGTTTGTTACATAAGATACATATTGAAATGAGTATAATAACAATTATGAAGATTGAACTAGTTACATTTACAACACTCCCTCTTAACTAGGAAGGTATGCATAATTGTACAACCAATACATGGCATTATCAAACTGAAGAGTTCTCATAAGAAGAGTCGGATTGATAAGCCAATTGTAAGCATTGACATTATAACCAACATTGTCTTTGAGGCCTAACTAGACAAGCTCATCTTCATTTAAGAGCATTATGTTCGGAGGCTTTACGTGTGATATTGCACTACCTCTACAAGGCACATACACCATCCGAATATTCACAAGGTATATCCTTTTATGACTATTCTTATCTTGGATCCCAAAAACTCAAAGAATGTTTGTCCTCTTTGACCACTCTTATCTTGGATACCTATCTTATCCTCAAAGAGTGTTAGTCCCTTTCCTTTCTTGGATGCTTTATCCTCAAGTAAACCATAAATGCCTATCCAATCCTCCACCATTCTAGGCTCCAAGGCCTTCACTTAGACTTATGGTTGTTAGTCATGGTCAAGTGCATGACACATGGAGAAGAGAATGTACATGTGATGTCCATCATCACTCCCTCTCAACCATAAAATATATCCCTATTCCCTCTTGACTTGGGAATGGATCCTTGCCCCTATACAAGGAGACTCCTTTACTCCCTCTCTAATCTAGAGGAGATTCCCGACATCCTTTCAATCTGGGAAGTCAACACCACAAGCCTCATACATTCTCTCCATAAGAGTATCAGGGACATGTCCTTTATAGTTTCATGGCTCTCTCTTTCCTTTGCATCTCATTATATCGAACTTTCTTCCTTCTTGGGTATCGTGGAGCCATATTCTTCCTTGTGATAGGATCCAAGTCATTGTTCTTGCACATTAGTTTCATATTTTCATCATCAATGAAGGCATTATATTGAGCCTTTCCAAAATTATAGCTTCCTCATGAAAGTGATATCATTGTTGTTGTATGAACTTGAAATTTAGGTTATCTTCTCACACTTGCTACCTTTCAATCCCAGGATGAAAAAATCTTAACTTCATGATTGCAAAATCATATGTTGAGCTTGCATCAACATTCTTCATGTATTCCTACAATATCCTTCCAAGTATCAAAACAATATGTTAACCAAATAACCAATAAAAAAATATTAGACTTACCTCACCGTGATGGATTTCTCATCAACATCCTCGTGGTCCATCACCATATGAACCTTCCTTCATGCATTAAAGTGCCCAAGAATCGAACTTGATTACCAAGTTGCAATTTTCATCTAGAGATTATACTGGAAGTTACTATTCTTAAATGATCTAATGAGAAAGTCTTAATCATTTATTCATTGTAGAGTAACTTAAATTCTTATCTTAAGCATAATATAGCCATATTAATCATATTTTATGACCAACTTCTCTTATAGAATTATGTATTCATGAGTTACTTCAAATATGTAATTTTATGCTTTTATCCAATCATTTAGTTATATGCCCTGAAATGAGCCTGCAACTTGACCAACTGCAATCCTTCATCCTTCAAAAGTATTGTTTCCATACTATATGGAATATATACTATCCTTGTCATAATGATTCTTCCAAGAACCTTCCAAAATGATGGTTCTTACAATATCATGATAATCCATGTTAGAAAAATGACTACCTCTAACATTACATTAGAGAATGCATGGATGAAGAATAATATGCAAAATATTCCAGTTTTAAAGACTAGATGATTCATACAAAAGCAACTCAACCAAGTAGACTATACATATGCTACTATCACATGCTTCTATCTATGATGACATACTTATACAACAAGAACCTTCAAGAGTAAACAACAATACAAGTGTATTTTAAAGGAAAGACTAACTTCATAAAGAACATGACAAATAGGATGACTCCTTCAATAGTAAAGATATTTGACATCTTTCTTCGACTTATTCTCAAGTTATCCCATTTCTTCAGTTGTGTGAGCTTCACTTCTTTCCTTTCTTGTTTTATTTTGTTTGTTTTGGAAATCCTTCTTAAAGTGTCCAAATTCATTATATCCAAAGCATTGAACCTTGGACATATCTTGTTTTTGCTTGTACTTTACAAACTTTCCCTTCTTCAACATCTCAATCCTCACAATGAAAGCTTGACATTGTTCATTTGATTCAATAGCATCATTTGTCTTGATCCATGTTTCCTCTAAGATACATTGAGATCACAACTCATCAAAAGGGGTTGAGTCTTTCTTAGAGTATATGCTCGTTGCAAAACTGCTCCATTCTGGAGGCAAAGCATTCAATACACATATGGTCATTTCATAATCATAAATTGTCTCCTCAAGCCCATGAAATTGATCTCTTATTTGAGAAATCTTCATAAGAAAGGAGACCATGTCCCCATCCTTCAACTTCTTCATTTTATATAGCTTATTCCTCAAGGACATGTTTTTTCCTTATGTACTTATAGAGTACAAATTTACTAGCTTTCCATACATAGCCTTAGAAGTCTTCAAATTAGAAACAAATTGAACAAGATGAGCCTTAATATATTCCACAATGATCCTTTGTTCCCTTACTTCCCCTTTCTTGTATTTTTCTAGTTCTTGAGTCTTTTCTTTGTTGGGTTCAGTAACTTCACCGAGGACATATTCCATTAATTCACATTTTGTAAGTGCCAAGTCAATCCTTTTCTTCCATTCTAGGAAATTTTTTGAGCCAACAAGCTTATTGATTTCCTTGCAAACATAACCCATATGACCTTTATATTTAGACATATAATAATATGATACTTACTTATTAACCAAGATTCTTCCCTTCTCCGATGATGTCTCCCACTATCTTAAGGCTTTCAAGATCTTCAAAGAGACTTCAGTGATGTTCAGCAACAACTTCTAAGAGTGATGAATAAGATCCTTTGATGCTTCCTTCAAATATGTCTTACAATGAGCCTTTGAATAGATCTCCTCCTAAGAGAGATCAACAACCTTCTTGAAGCCTTCCTCTCGAAGCTTTCTTTTGATGAGGGCTTGATGTAATATTCTTGCTTCATTCAATAAGAAATTGATCCCTTTTGCATGTGATTCCCCTAAACAAAACCTTTTTGTTTCCACTAATGATCCTTCAAGATGGCTTCTCTTGTTACCTTAGCTATGAAACCATGTTGTAAAATGCAATGTGGCAGCTATGAATTTAGATTTTCCTTATTCCTTAACACTTGCTTGTGAAATTTAATTATCTTCTTGTGTTCCTTTATTATATATTTTCATCAAAAAAATATCAAGATAAAAAAACAGTAAAAACAACATACACATAAATTAGGCTTCAAGCTAGGGGAAACCCCAGAAATTATCTTCTCTTCTTATAAAATCTAATTCAAATGAGACAACAAAGACCCAAACCCTAGACCAAGTCCTCCTCCAAGTACTAAGTTAGCCCTTCAAGAAATCCTTTCAAGTAGATCAGATCAATAAAGCCTAATCTTGCTTCAACCAACTTCCAGCTACAATTTTGACCCTCGGCTTCGACCCTACAACTTCGGCCTTGTAGCAACTCTAAATCCTAATCCAGCTTTTCATGATATCCTCCTTTGAGCAAGACAGATCCTTCCAAGGTCAACACAAAATATATGCTCTTCCACCAACTTGATACTACAACTTGCTTTCCTGCAATTCAGACCTACAATTTCGATCATCCTAGAAATTGCATAAACCCTAGATCTTCGCACATGTGAGAGAGATAGAGCCCAAAAAAATATCTTCTTCCTTCCTTTTTCCTACTAGACATTCACTCTCCTTTTCTTCTTACTTCCCAACTATATATCGAACTTCTTCTTGAGATATCAAACTCGTGAGTAAGTGAGTGTCAAATGAGGTCGAAATTGCTTCTATTTATATCCTTTTCAAGGGGTCGAATTTAGTTCTTTAGGCCAAATTGTAGCTGCCAGGGCTGACTTGTACTTTGGAGGTTTCTTGGACTTTCTAGAAACAAAATAAATTATTTTACAGGTTAATTCTTTCTTGGCAGGGTCTTATAAACATGATGTTGACTCTCTTGACTCAAGACAACATATCATATGACCTAATAAACCCTAGAGGCACGAAGAAAATGCTTTTACCTAGAAGACCATCAATAAGGAGCATGAAACCCATGCTCTAAAATAATAACTTTTTCTTTTCTACTCTTGTTTGTTACATAAGATACATATTGAAATGAGTACAATAACAATTATGAAGACTAAAACTAGTTACATTTCCAACATATTGGACAACAACATTCATAAATTTTAAGAGTCAAAGGATACTTAAACTACATTTCACAAAAATGACATTTAATCCAAATGTTGACTTATATATAGAATTCATAGTTCACAGTTTCACTTGTTCTTCAACTCCCTTCTTTTTACTTTTGAGTTGAACTTGGAATTTTTTTAGCTACTCTAATTTTTTTTCTTAAATTAACCTTTTCTAAACTTTTATAAAAAAACATTTTCCCTTCTATAATAATAATTGCTTTAAAAGCCACCAGTGTAACTCAATTGGTAATGGCCATGAAAATTAAGTCTTATATGTGAAGAGATTTTAGGTTCAAATCCCCTAATTCACCAATGCATACGAAAGGGGCATACATAGACACCTAGATGTTATAGTGGTAGTGATTAGAATCAACCCTGTGTCACACGAGTACAAGACTAACCCAATTACCAATTCCTACTAACTAACTTTAAAAGTTTCCTTGGTATATCTTTTTGACACATAACTTTATATATATGATTGAATACCTTTATAAACCTATAAATATGGTATTAGGTTTCCCTTTTATAATGTTATTTCACGCAGTGACATATAGGATCCATGTGCAAGGTATTAGTTTGAGTCGTACCAAAAAATTAACAAAAAAAATTGTAGTTTATAATGTGGATTATGACTTTTGTGTTTTCCTAGGTGATGACAAATGGAGCGTCTATGCATCAGGGATCCAAAGCCCGATGCGGCAACACATCCCATCCCATTAAATTATTAAATGTAGGTGGGTCATTTATCTTGTGAATTCATAAATGACGGGATAGCGGTCCACCGTGCCTTTCATGAGTGTCTCCCATTTGAGTACCAACCTGGTTCTGGGACTGGTTCCAACCATGCATATTCTTAAATTCATTATGTGGTGCAATACCTTGGTTGACGAAAGAAAGAAGAAAGAAAAAAATTATTTTAACGTCCACGATGCTAAAGATAGCCTACGAGATAGATTTCTTCTTCATCTACTTGATGTATTCATCCCTTTTTCTGTGAAGCTTCACAATAAATGCTCCTAGCTTCTCGACAAACCCCTCGCTAAATAGATTATCCCAAGAGCTCGCTGTCAGCATATTTGTATAACTTTCCCTATTATCTTTTAAGACCTCACATTCTAAAATGAAATTAAAACATAAATTCACTAAAACGTAAATAAAAACCCGATTTGGGGCAAGTGGATTATATGTTTTTGGATTAGAGATATTCACCACCTCAACTCAAAAAGTACAAAAGGAATCATCAGTTCTTAAATCACTCAAAACAAAGGATATCCTACGAACCACCCCAGAAATGCATGAGAATAAAATGAGAATACAAGACTATAGGAGAGGTCTACCACAAGTAAAATGAATGTTCATGGCCATGGTTTCATGTTAAGGTATTGTTACCTGAATTAGTAGGCATTTGAAATAATAATAGAAAAATATTAATGTTCTTGATTAGAATTTATACACACACATTATATTTGATTATTTTATTAACTACATTTTATGGCCAAGATGCTTGATATACATTGTGACTGTATTTTATGTTTAACTTTTCCTCAATAGGTATCTATTTTCATAAATAATATTATAATATAAAATCAAATTTTAATAATTTTTTAAAATTTTTAGATTCTTTAAACACTTTTTTAACTTTTACTAATATTGTATCTTTTTAGGTTTTTTTTAATTTTTGAGTGATTTGTTTTTAATTTAATATAAAAAATCTGTTAGAATCACAACTTTTGAGTTATGCACTCTACTCAATCTAAGTGTTTTAGGGTTTTTTTTTAGAATGTTGGAATTTATTTAAATATTTAAAAAAAATATTTTAAATAATTAACTATCAGAATTTCATCCAAATTTATATCGCGCACTAAAAAAATCAAAACATCGAAGACTTACTCAATAATCAATAAAGAAATTAAAAATAAAATAGCTTGGTTTTTCACTATAAACTTAAATACCCATGAGGAGGATCATAATATGATCCTACTTAATAGTGAATTGCACTTAAATGATGCTTTGAGTATTAACCACAAATTTGACTATTGATTAATGATCATATAAATATAATTGATACATGAAATGAACATATTTACAACTTAATGACGCTAAAAAAGATAATGAAGGCTTGAATATAAAGTGGGTTATTAATTGTGATTGAAGACCTTATACACCAATGCTCCTAAAATCATTTATAAACCAATGTGAGAGTTGTTAATCATATGAAGTTCACAAGCTCTTGGGATAACTAACAAAATTTTTCATCAATGTTGAAGTACTTATTAACAAAGCTTCAACACCCCATTTTACCATGGTATTATTTGCTACTATTATGTGAGAAGCCTCATGGTTTTTGAACAACATGTTGTCCAAATTGAATAATGATTGATAGCAAACTTTGTTTACACTAAATCAAGCTACTATACTATAGAATTTATTAAAATGGATAATTTTTTGAATTTCAACAAATTTCTTTTCATGCTAGCATATTATAGAAGTATATATACAATATTATCAAAATCCATGCTTGCATGATCATGTCATGTCCCACTTCCATTAAGGAATTACGAAGATATGTTTGAAACTAGAGACTAGGCTAGATCTTACAAGTAGCTCTATTTTAGAGGATGATGTGGGAACGAGGTGATATAAATTAGGATTGGATTCTCCACTGCCACAATACATAATTATGATTAACGAAACAACTCAATTTACCAATAAGTAAAACCTAAATTGACTGGATTATAAACCTTAACGCTAACTTGAATTTAGTATTTTTAAGTACTAGCTATTATGTAGCACTCGTTACTACACGAGCTTACTCCTTTAATGATTGGTAAATTGTCATGGATATTCCACTCGATAGTTCTTCACAACATATCTGATAAAATTATATTAAAAAACTAAGATTCTACACTATTACAGTGTTATTTAATTTCTATATTTGTAGAATTTGTTGTAATTAATGCATGCACATGAATGGAAATTATGCAGAAAAATAGAGAACGGAAAAATAAGCTTACACAGACACATAACACACAAGATATGCTCTCTAGGAAACCCTTTTCGGAGAAAACCTTACTGGAAGGTGAGATCGCTTCGCTCTCTTTCTCTATTTGGAAATATGGCTGCAGGTACAAAGAAGTAATGCATATGGCCAATAGACTGCTATACTGCAGAAATCCTCTATGTGCTCTACTTCCTTCTCTTTTGGCTATATTTTCTCAGCTATGGAACAAAATGCTCTTGAAAGAATCGAATGCCTCTTCCTTCTAGTGGCCTGATTTTGACACAACTCGATAGCCTACTAGTGGTTAATTTTGAATACATCAACTCTTAATTTGAGTTACAATATAGACTCTTCTAGAGTATTTTATATCATAATCACATGGCTAGTCCCTTTTTCAATGAATAATGGGGCCTGACGCGACATCCTGGCAAACTATAGGTGTGAAAATATGAAGGTCAACTTAAGTGGCATAAATTTTGTATACAAACTCTGATTAGCGTGCTTCTTACACCGTTGGAAATATATTTGTGTGTAGAACAACATGAAATGGTGTTATGATAAAATGGAAAAAATTTACCCCAAAAAACGTCAATCGATGCCTTAAAACGCTTCTGAAAAGTTTCAGACCTCATTTCACCAAACTGGGTCTCGCAGGTAAAAACAGTAATGTGAGTTGATTCCTCCACTTTTTCCACTCCAAATGCATCAAGATTGATGAAGAATATTATAATGATCCAATCCAGATCACACCTTCCCATTTTTGGAGTCTTTTGGTCCCAAAAAGCTTCTACTAAATGAGGTGATGAAATTTTTCCTCCACCCCTCTAATGTACCATTTAGCTTTTCCTAGAAATTGCCCCTTCAACCCAATATGCTAGAGGTCATGTCATCCCTGTCTTGTAGTTCTGGACCTCTTCTGCAAAATTATATCTTATGTCAACTTTGTCTGAGCATCTGGTGCCACATCCTCCACTGAAGGTAGAACCTATTCCTCTTCCTAATCTAGCATGGAAGGCTCATAGAGTTTCAAATTGTCTACATTCATGACTGAGTAAATGTGCATATATGGTGGTAAATTGAGTCAATAAAAATTATCACCCACCTTTTCTAGTATCTCAAAGGGACCATACCTCAGAGCCTTGATTTCCTTACCAATCCCTTCTGGCCTCTCCTTGTTCAATTGTAACCATACTTTGTCTCCCACCTTGAATGACTTCTCTATTCTGTGTTGATCATGCTTGGCCTTATACTTCTCTTATGATTATGTACTATTTCTTGTTCCTGTAGATGGATTTTCCTTATCTTCTCTATAAATTTTTCAGCCCTCAAATCATCTCCTGTAAGATCTTCCCTCACTTCGATTTTATTTCAAGATGCAATTACCAATAGTGGTCTTCGTCATCGCCCTCTTTCTTCCAATGTTTACAAGAGAGATTTTCAACCTCCATCTTAGTGTAGTTTGCTTTCTTCGCTTTTCCTTTTCTCTTTCTCTCATTTCTGACTGTTGATTCTGATGATACCCTAACTCCTTTTTTACCGGCTTCAATGTAAGTTGCTTTTACTTCCACTTCATCCAGGTTAGTAGGACTGAACATAAATAAAGTATTACGAATATACTCAATGTAGGTTTTAACCCTATACAGAAATTACCTGCATACAAATTCTAAAAAACAGAAAATAAACAATGGCGATAGCATAAAACATAAAACAGATATACACAAATATTTTCCCCTCGATCCCAATATCGGGACTACCAAATTGATTTTTCATTATATTCCTTTCAATGTGACAATACATATATATACATGTCGAAGCATCCATAAACCCCAATCCATTAACCCTAGATTAGAACATAATTGTAGTTCCCTTGACTGGATTTACAAAATACAATGGACAGAAAACCATCGTGCCCAAAACCATGTGCGAAATCCATGCACAAAACCATAAGTAGGTGTGGCCACCTAATATAGGGTCCAAAAAAAAAATCTTGGGGCACTGCCTTGGACCCTGTGCAAGGGGGGCTACCGCCCCCATGCTTACCCCCTGATAAGCGAGGTAGCCACCCCTCTGGCGCAATGTATAGCAGGAGCTACCCCCCCCCCACACGTGGGGTAGTTGTGGAAATAATATAACACAACCCAACATTCTACCACTTGTTGTTTTCTTTCCATAGGGGGCCACAGGAGAGCTTAGTCATTAATCCAACCCTCCAATCCACATTGTTTCTCTACACCAAGAGAAATTCTCGATGCTCACAGACTTTGTCAATGCATTTGTAGTATTCTTCAAAGTGTGCACCTTTACCAACAACATCTTTTTTTCATCAACCATATCGCTCACAAAGTGATATTGAACATCAATGTGCTTTGTCTTTGAATGATAAGAAGAGTTCTTTGCCAAGAAAATTTCACTTTGGTTGTCATAGTATATCCTTATAGGTCGTTGTACTAACCCCATACTTGAACAAAATATCTACAACCAAACTGCTTCCTTGATTGTGTTAGTGGTTGCCATGTATTCTGCATTTGTAGTTGAAAGTGCCACTACAAACTCTCTTACTCATCCAACTGACTGCACCTCCAAATAGGTTAAACACATACCCATTGTTAGATCTTCTCTAATCCAAATCTCCAGCCCAATTTGCATCAACAAATTCATGGATGTCCAATACTTTGTCCAATCCTGGTCTTCCTTGGTAGCACCAATCATAATCACTAGTTCCACAGAAATACCTGAAAACCCATCTCATTGTTGTCAAATGCTCCTTCCCTGGTTTTGACATAAACATGCTCAATATTCCCACGACATGTGCAATGTCTGGTCTAGTACATACCATTGGATACATCAAGCAATAGACTACACTTTCATATGGAACATGGGACATGTCCTATTCCTCCTCTTGTGTCTTGGGACACCCTTTAGAAGATAACTTTACACCTTCAAGAATGGGAACCTTCATCAGTTTACTATCCTGCATATTAAACCTCTGCAGTATTGTCTCGACATACTTCCTATGGTTTAACCATAGCTTCCTTTTTGCTCGATCTCATTTAATTTCCATGCCTAAAATATAGTTTGCAGCACCAAGATATTTCATGTCGAATTTGGAGGACAATTGGGTCTTCAAATCCTGGAAAATTTCTTTGTCATTTCCAACCAACAACATATCAACCACATACAAGACTAGATAAATGACACTGTCACCAATTAATTTAAAATACACACAGTGATCAACTTTGTTTCTGGTAAATCCAAGTCCCCGTATAAATGTATCAAATTTATAATACCACATCCTTGGTGATTGTTTTAACCCATACAGAGACTTTTTTAACTTGCATACCAGTTCTTTCTTGCCCTTCACCACAAAGCCTTCAGGTTTCTTCATGTAAATCTCTTCTTCCAGAGCCTTGTGAAGAAATGTTGTCTTCACATCCATATGTTCTACCTCAAAATCAAAAGCAACAACAACAGATAAAATAAATCTAATAGAAGCAACCTTGGCAACAGGAGGAAAAATATCACCAAAATCAATTCCCAACACCTAGGAATAACCTTTTGCTACCAACCGAACTTTGTATTTCTCCACCTTTCCTTATGCATTCATCTTCTTCTTAAACACCCATTTGCTTCCAATAGGTTTCCTTCCGGCCGACAACTCCATCAAATGCCAAGCCTCATTTTTGTGCAAAGATTCCATTTCATCAACCATGGCCTCTTTCCAGAGTTTTCCATCCTCTGAATCTACTACTTCCTTCACAGTTCTAGGATCATCATCAGCAATAGATAAAGAAAAATTTGAACAGAAAGACGATGGACTATACCTTTCTGGTTTCCTTCTTTCCTGAACTAATCTTCTCACAGTGGGAGTCTGTGGATCTTCATCTTCTAATTCCTCTTCTACTGTAGAGTCTAATTCTCCCTCCTTTAGCTCAAACTCTATATTCTCAAGTTCCTTTGGTAGCACTTCATGTTTAATAACATCTTTCACCTCTCCAAACACCACACCTCGGTTGTACACAACCTTCCTTGTTTCTGGGTTCCAAAGCTTATAACCTTTTAAACCATTCTTATACCCAATAAAGATGCACTTTTCATATTTACTATCCAACTTTGTTCTTTTCTCCTTTGGAACATGTACATATGCATCACATCCAAATACCCTGAAATGTGAAAGAGAAGGTTTCTTACTAGTCCATACCTCTTGTGGAGTCTTATCCACCAACACTGATGAAGGTGATCTGTTAACCAGGTAACATGGAGTCTCCACTACCTCTCCCCAGAATTCTTGTCCTAACTTGGCACCACTGAGTATGCTTCTTGCCATTTCCATCAATGTCTTGTTCATTCTTTCTACAACTCCATTTTTCTCAGGTGTGTATGGAGTAGTCTTTTGTCGTGCTATACCACACTTCTTATAGAACTCTTCAAATTCCTTCTTGAATAAATCTCCACCGTTATCTTTCCTCGACACCTTTATCTTCTTCTTTGTCTAGTTTTCCACCAGAGACTTAAATTATTTAAACTTGTCAAAGACTTCTGATTTCTTCCTGAGGAAATATATCCATGTATTCCTTGAGAAGTCAACTATAAATGATACATAGTAAACAGACTTTCCCAATGATGGAACCGACACAGGTCCAAACACATCACTGTACACAAACTTTAATATTTGTTTCGTCCTCTTACCACCAGAGGGGAAACTCACCCGATTCTGGTTCTCATATACACAATTTTCACATAAATCAAAATCTAGAGAGCTATTAGACATACCTTCTACCATACCATTACCATGAAGTATTTGAAGGCCCTTCTCTCCAATATGTCCAAGCCTTTGATGCCCTAGCATGGTATTTTCTCCAAAGACCACTAGATTTCCTGCTCCACTTTCAGGAACCACAAAATTGTTACACCCATCAATAACAGTGCTACCTTGAAGCTTGTACAGAGTTCCAATCCGAACTCCCCGCACCAATACCAGTTCTCCCCGAACCATCTTGTAGGTATCTTTCTCGAACATTTTTTTTACACATGCACCATCCAACTTGCTTAAAGAAATCATATTTCTAGCCAATGCAGGAATATGCAAAACACCCGGAAGTATTCTAATCCTTCCACCTTGCAAATTCAACTTGACTTTTCCACGACCAATGATTCTAGCCTTCCTGTCATCCCATAAGAAGACATCACCACCATCATATTTCTCATACTCGCAGAACCACTCTCAATGGGGAGTGAAGTGAAAGGATGCACCTATGTCAATCAACCATGCCTCGTGATCTAAATGTGTACTTAAAGAAGATGAAAATGTACACATCCCCACCTTTATCTAAGGTGGTTTTTACCTCTGTAGAATGAGCATCATCAGATCCATTTCCTTTCTCAGGAGATTTAGATTTACAGTCCCTTTTGAAGTGCCCTTCCTTTCTGCATTTCTAACACACCTTTACAGGTTTTCCTGGAGATATAGATCTCCCACTCGAGGACTTATTTTTGTTTCTATTCTAGGACTGCCCTCATACAGACAAGGCATCACCATTCTGGCCCTCCATATTTTTCTGTCACATCTCCTCCAACAATAATAATGAGACTATTTCATCAAACTACAAGGCACTTACATTGCTACCTACTGCAACAACCAAACTATCACATGAATCTGGTAGAGAACATAACAAACTGATGCACTTATCTTCATCTAAAATTTTAATATCAACAGATAATAATTGGCTTACCACATTATTAAAGGCGTTCAAATTCTCTTTCATTGAATCTCCTTCTTTCATCCTCAAGTTATACAACTTTTTCCATATGAACATTTTATTCACTAGAGACTTATATTGGTACAAAGTCCCTAACTTCTCCACAAAGCCTTCACCGAAGCTTCCCCTGATACATTCAGCAATACTGAATCTGAGACACACAATCATGTTGTGCTCTTTTCCTTCTGATCCAACTTCGCCCAGTCTTCAGCTAACATTTTTGTTGGTTTAGTACTTGGATCTACTGCAATCCACTGATCTTTATCCACTAGCAGATCCTCCATATTGAGTTTCCACAACTCAAAACTCTAACCATTAAATTTCTCGATCTCTATCTTTACACTGCTCGCCATATTCTTTCACCACAAGAATCAATCCCGCAGATCTTCCACTGAATAGGGTCTACCACAGGCTCGAGAAAAACCCCTCAGCAGCAAAGGCATCCCCTTGAAGCAAAAACTGCTGTGATACCAAATGTATGTTTTAACCCTGTACATAAATTACATGCATACGAATTCTAAAAATAAAAAAATAAACAATGGTGAGAGCATAAAACACAAAACAGATATACACAAAGATTTTCCCCTAGATCTCAATACCAGGACTACCATATTGATTTTTAATTATATCCCTTTCAATGTTACAATACATATATATAAATGTTGAAGCATACATAAACCCCAATCCAATAACCCAGGATTAGAACATAAATGTAGTTCCCTTGACCGGATCTACAAAATACCATGGACAGAAAACCATCGTACCCAAAACCATGTGCGAAATCCATGCACAAAAGCATAGGTAGGTCTGCCCACCTAATATAGGGTCCAAAAAAAAATCTCGAGGCGCTACCCTAGACCCCGTGCAAGGGGGCTACTAGCCCCCATGTGACACCCCCGTGCGTGGGGTAGTCGTGGAAAGAATATAACACAACCCAACACTCAAGTAATCCTCTTATGTATTTCATTAGATTTTCTTGAGTATACAAAGGAATAACTAGCATCAACGCCTTCTTACAAAACTTATTTATATATTCCTTCTTTGAATGACCTTTCCTAACTTTTAGTCATTAGCATTCTATTAAAGCTTTTTCCTTATATTCCAATGGATAGAGTTGTTTTCTAAGTGTAGCAATAAAATCATACCATGATGGAAAAATCTTACCGATATGCTGAGTACTTTTCTGTAACTTACTCTGCCACCAGATCAATGTTGTGCCTTCTAAACGAAGCGATGCTAGCCTAATTTTGACTTGATCTTTAGTGATCTGTTGCACGCTACAGTAAACCTCCATTTGCTTGACCTATTTTTCAAGCTTCTCAGTGTCAACTTCGCCATTGTACATGGGTGACTTGAACTTAACATCGAGCTTCAACAGTGGTTTCGAAGTTTTAGATGGAGTCAAGAGAGAAGTGATAGGGTCTTTTTGATTACTTTCATCTTCTTTCCTAGATTGTGATGGCTATCCTTCTTCGTCTTTAGGTTTTGCGTATTCATCTTTTGCTTTCTTAAACTCTCGATACATTTCTTCGACCATGGCTTACAAATTGATGAAATCATCCACAAATCCTGCATCAGATCCAAAAGTGTGATCATCACTTCCTTCTTCAGCCATCTCTTCTCCTCGAGTTGTCCTTCTTCTCTAGCCAACTTTTGGATCTCCTTCAACAAGCTCTCCTTCACCAAGATTTGATTTGATCTTAGTGATCATGCACACTTATAATTCACAATTATCAATTAAGATTTTATACTTAAATGATCCCAGATCTGATATTTTATTGAAATGTGATTTATTATCTTTTAAAAAATGTTAATGCATGACTTTTGAAAACACCATTAAACTTGCTTTAAAACTTGAAATTGAGAATAAGAACTTGAAAATAGAAATTGTAGCAATTCAGAGAATATAAAAGCAAGAACATTAATACAATGACACCAAAAGTTTGTTAACGAAGTTCAACTATCTTCAATCCTACATCTCTGGTCCATGATCTTTAGCGGGGAGGCCTTTATATTAAATCTTCAAAACCATAAATAGAATTGCTTCAGAAACAATCCTGAACAATCCTGATGCAATCTGCTCTGTCTCAAAATCCTGTAACAACTCTTGGTTTTGACAAAGGCTTCTTGGATCTCCCAAAAAGTGCCTTCGAAGTTTTTCAGTCTCATTGCCAGTTCCTACTCAAATGCTTTTATGCTGCATAAAATATCACCACTCCTCCATTTGGCATATTGGTTAAAACCTTAATTTATAGGTAGGAGGTCAAGGGATCAAATCCAGACGTCACCATCAGTGGTTCGGATTTGCAACTATTTAATATAATTTTTAATACATAATTGAAACAATAATAAGGGGGCAGGGTCCCCCAGACCTGCCCCTCCCTAACCTTTATATATTGCATTTAAATAATATAATCAAACTTTTGAATGTATCTATGGCGGATGTATAGTAGATAGGATAAGGTTGGTTATAATCATCATTCAGATCATCCTCTCATCCCTTGGAGCCGTGAGTAGTAATATAAGAAAAATAAATAAAGGCAAAAGGAATATGAAGAAGGGTGGAAAAACAAAGTTCGGGGTAACTCATGTACCAAGATTTATCCCTCCTACATTCATACACCCAAGTGTGGGCTTCCCTCATCATGGCTACACTTTTACTATAACATGTGCCTTGGAGCCTTTCCCTAATGTTCCACTATGTTCCATCATTATATCACATGACACCTACCACTTAAGGGATGTACCATGGTCGTGTGAGCTTCCCTCATCATGGCTACACTTTTACTATAACATGTGCCTTGGAGCCTTTCCCTAATGTCCCACTATGTTCCATCATTATATCACATGACACCTACCACTTAAGGGATGTACCATGGCCTTGTTACTGCCTTAGAGGTTGAAATCACGTAATACGATCCTTAATTAACCTCCTTATTAAACTTGGAGACACTTGTACGTTCTAAAGCCGAGCATATAGGATAAGGTTGGTTATAATCATCATTCAGATCATCCTCTCATCCCTTGGAGCCGTGAGTAGTTGTATAAGAAAAATAAATAAAGGCAAAAGGAATATGAAGAAGGGTGGAAAAACAAAGTTCTGAGTAACTCATGTACCACGATTTATCCCTCCTACATTCATACACCCAAGTGTGGACTTCCCTCATCATGGCTACATTTTTACTATAACATGTGCCTTGGAGCCTTTCCCTAATGTCCCACTATGTTCCATCATTATATCACATGACACCTACCACTTAAGGGATGTACCATGGTTGTGTGGGCTTCCCTCATCATGGCTACACTTTTACTATAACATGTGCCTTGGAGCCTTCCCCTAATGTCCCACTATGTTCCATCATTATATCACATGACACCTACCACTTAAGGGATGTACCATGGCCTTGTCATTGCCTTAGAGGTTGAAATCACTTAATAGGATCCTTAATTAACCTCCTTCTTAAACTTGGAGACACTTGTACATTCTAAAGCCCAATACGAAAGGGCATGCCACTATGAAATTCCACTTGGTTCCCTGATTTGTAAGCTCTTTTATTCAATTACACTGATGATTTGTTATGCTAGTATTGTTAAATTGTTTTTAAACATTTTAAGACGTTTTTAAATCATTTCAAAGCATTTTAAAAACATTTTAAAGCATTTTAAAAACATGTTAAAGTATTTTAAAACATTTTAAGAACATTGTAAAGCATTTTATATTATTTTTAAAGGATTTAAATTGTTCTTAAAACATTTTAAAATATTTTAAATTGTTTATAAAGCAATTTAGTTTGTTTTTAAATCATTTTAAATTGTTTTTAAATCATTTCAAAAGCATTTTAAATTATTTTTAAAGCATTTTAAAAACATTTTAAATTGTTTTTTAAGCATTTTAAATGGTTCTTAAGTATTTTAAAATAATTTAAAATACTTTTAAAAACATGCTGAGCATTTTAAAGTATTTTAAAAATTTAAATGGTTTTTAAAGTATTTTATAAGCATTTTAAATTGTTTTTAAAACATTTTAAATGGAATAGTCTAAACAGGCGAGAATTGTTCTAAATTGTTTGACTAACAAGAAAATTTCCAGCTCCGGTCAGCCACTCCAATTTCGAGGTCCGCCCCTCTGGGTAAGCAGCCGCCTCCGTCGGTACTGCCACCAGCAACGCGTAGCATAGGAATACCAGGGTATACAATACAATATACACATTAATGGTAGCCTAGTTTGAAATTTGATTTTGAATTTATCTACCAGCTTAGCCTATGTTCGAATTTGAATTTATCTAAGCCGATGTTCGAATTTGAATTTATCTACCCGCTCAGCCAATGTTCTTAGCCACTACTGCAAGGAGAACATGTTGTTTATAATCTACACAGAAAGTTTCTTCGGCATCCTGCGTGTCTTTTGGCACTCTGGTTTCTCATTTTTACGATAATAACAGTTATGAATTCAAGCGCTGTCCATGAGAAGGTGTTGAAGCTTGTGTGTGGACTCCAACGAATTCTAAAGCATCCACTCTTACGTTTACGACCAGGCAGCCCATCTTTCATCGGTAAGTGGTGCTATACCTAAATACGTTTATGAGAGCTAGTTGTGGGATGGAGGGATGCTGGAAAAATTTAAACTTGTGCTAAATTTGGCCATGAGTGCTTTTGCAAAACATCACCTCTTTGACGATCGTCCAATCCTGCTAGAACTGGCTAACCAGTGTTTGTTCTCCTACATTGCCCACAAGCTGAGTCTGTCTTTGCCACGGTGTTCAAGTTACAAACGTTGAATCAAATCTGGAGGTCGTGGTTATTTTATAATATGTTAGAGTTTACTGATATATCTATATGCAGGTTTCCATTATACTGGTTTTTGTTGGCTGATATATCTAGCTTCCATGATAATGCCACTGAAGTTCGGCTGGGGATTCTGAAAACTCAACATGGTATCATTTAAGCTTAAACCACAGAAAGCCTCTAAGGAATTAAACATGATACTCGTTTCCGGTTTTCTGGTTTTGTATCAATTATGGTATCATTTTCATTTACATAAATATTTTCGACTGTGAATTCCTGG
>APFE030124730.1:20908-31265 GCA_000404065.3 Pinus taeda
ATCTATTATAGATAACAATAAAAATTAGAAATTACCATTTTTTAATATTATATCCTCAATGAGAAACATAGTGAAGGCAAACAATGGAAGTAAGGTTTTGTAAAGTAGATATTATAGAGAATAATAAAAATTAGAAATTACAATTTTTTAATATTTTTAGGCCAATGGGCCTTCCTTTGAAAAGGACTTTCGTCGTCCTTTTGATTCTCACGCTGACTCCTGGCAGACCATTTTCATGCTGAGACCTGGCGGAGTGGGCATTTTTTTCCGTATATGTTCAAGGAAACGATTTATAGAAGGTTTCATTCTTTGTTTCTTAGCTTGACTATTATGTGTTTTTATGTTAGACATCTGGAAGTAAAAAGATATTTACTGATTCATTATCCTCACTGCGCATCACATCTGGCAAGCATGCACTCATCAGGTTACCAGTATTCCCATGTTTCTCTTGGCAAACAGGTATCGAACAGGGCAGCATGCACTCCTGGATTAGAAAACTGTGAATGCATATTATCTCAAAAAGGGCATTGTGTAGCAGAGGATTTTGGTGTATGTTTTGAGGGTTATCTTCTTTTGGTTGTGTTTCTACGCACAATTTGTACATGAGCTTGTTGTTTTTACTGGATGCCATGGTTCTTAAACGCCCAAAACCACAAAACCGCCCAGTTTTCCCCTGTAAATTACCAAACCCCAGATATTTGTTGTATACTTTGCTTTCCATACCATAAATCTTTGTTGCATGCTTTGCCTTCCATACTGCAACTGCGTGCGTTTAAGACAGTGCAGTGATATTAAATCTAATGTCGAATTTTTTTCATGGTGTTTTTGTAACAAGGGTTAGTATTGTGGCATTTAATTTTCTTTTAACACATTTTCAGGTTAGTTTGACGGGACATCCATCTCCTCTAGCAACTGGAAACCAATTTCAGTCTCGGGTTCCAGATATATCGCTGTGTTTTATTCCCCACTCGTCAGCCTCGGGGTCATTGCTGCATTTTCTCTTTGAAGTTGCTTTTCCATCTTGATCTTTACATGTTACCAGGTGAGCAGACTCTTTTGGACATGCATATCATCAATATTTACGATGCTCGTTCCACGCCATGAGGATTATTCTTTACTCTCTTTTTTTTCTACCAGTGAATTTCACCCTTGCTTTTTTCTGCATTTCATAGGTGATGGAAATCTACTTTGTTAAACAACCGACCAATGAATTTTGCCCCTGCATTTTCATCCCGCTACTTCGTATAATGGTGAGTAATTTAAATCAAATTTCTCTACACTATGACTGATTATACATTGTAGATTTGTTTCTAAAACAAGATTTTGGTGTCACGACATTTAATTTTTCTTCAGGAATTCTGTGACCAAGTCCAATTTAGAATTTCAATTTCCAGTTGATTGGTTTATTATTAATTTTTATGCGCCAGGTTGCTTTGACAGGACATCGACTGAATCGGGGCCGGAGAAAAGGAAAACGCACAGGTCAGAAAGGCAGGATAGACCAACTTGGAAGGTGGAAGCGCCAGAGGTGAGTCAGATCCATTTGAAATTCACCCTTGATAATTACCAGCTCATTAAAATGAAATAGGCTTACTGACTGATAAATGAAACCCTGTTTGTGATTTCTATGGCTTATACCATCCTTGGCAACGTTCTTATTGTTCTCTATTTTCACTGGATGCCATGGTTCTTAAGCGCCCAAAACCACAAAACTGCCCAGTTTTCTCCTGTAAATTGCCAAACCCTAGATATTTGTTGTCTACTTTGCTTTCCATACCATAAATATTTGTTGCATGCTTTGCCTTCCATACTGCAACTGCGTGTGTTTAAGACAGTGCAGTGATATTAAATCTAATGTCTATCTTTTTTCATGGTGTTTGTGTAACAAGGGTCAGTATCGTGGCGTTTAATTTTCTTTTAACACATTTTCACGTTAGTTTGACGAGACATCCATCTCCTCTGGCAACTGGAAACCAATTTCAGTCTCAAGTTCCAGATATATCGCTGCGTTTTATTCTCCACTCGTCAGTCTCAGGGTCATTGCTGCATTTTCTCTTTGAAGTTGTTTTTCCATCTTGATCTTTACATGTTACCAGCATGTTACCAGGTGAGCAGACTCTTTCAGACATGCATATCATCAATATTGATGATGCCCGTTCCACGCCATGAGGATTATTCTTTACTCTCTCTCTTTTTTACCAGTGAATTTCACCCTTGCTTTTTTCTGCATTTCTTAGGTGATGGGAATCTACTTTGTTAAACAACCGACCAGTGAATTTTGCCCCTGCATTTTCATCCTGCTACTTCGTATAATGGTGAGTACTTTAAATCAAATTTCTCTACTCAATGACTGATTATACATTGTAGATTTGTTTCTGAAACAAGATTTTGGTGTCACGGTATGTACACGCAGTTTAAATTTGCTTCGGATTCTATCGATATGTTTACAATGTTTTCTTTATAGTATATGTATCTTATTGCAAATTTTTTAATCGACTGAATAGAGAAATTCAAAAGTATGAGAAGAGCACGGAGTTGCTAATTCGGAAGCTGCCATTTCAAAGGCTTGTGAGGGAAATTGCCCAAGACTTCAAGGTAATGTGTTACCTTTCTCGTTAAAATGTTAGCTTAATTGGCGACCCATTTAAATGAATTGCTTGGTACTCTGTTCTGGCGGTGATACTTGTCTAATTATTTTGTTTTTTGTGTTCAGATGGATCTGCGATTCCAGATTCATGATGTCTTGGCACTTCAGGAGACTGCAGAGGCCTATCTTGTCAGTATGTTTGAAGATACTAACCTCTGCGCCATACATGCGAAGAGGGTGACCATCATGCCGAAAGACATTCAGCTTGCAAGGCGTATCCGTGGGGAAAGGGCCTAGGTCTATTTTCACGGTGATGATTTGTAAAGGTCAGATATTTTTGGGGGGAGAATTATGTAGCATGCACATATATTTGATGAAGGAATCTTTTTGCAGAAACGCATTGTAGACTGCAAGATTCTATAATGTCGTATAATTGAAGTTTAGGTGGACTACAATGGATATTATGGATTTATGACTTCTAATTGAATGTGCAAGGTTTATGTCTCAATGTGGCACAAATAAACTGCTTGTTTCATGTGCATCACTGTATTAATGGAAGTAATTTTTTTTTCCTCAAACACAAGCATTTTGTCCCAAACAAGTTCTTACACACCCACCACACTCTTCCTTGCCTTCCATCATCTTCTCCAACACAAGAAGAAAAAGAATAGATGCAGATTTTTCTCAATGCAAGGTCATTGTTTCTTCACAGTGGTCTATTGGAGGGCCTCCCAGAATATTACGTTCTCGATTCTCTGTACTCCGACCTTGTTGACGACAGCAACAATGACAATCAAAGAAGAAAAGTATTATGAAGTTGAGGTTGAAGATGCAGAGGATGAATCAGATTCTGATGTTGGGGGAGATAAATACAACCAACAAGTAAAGGGCAAGGGATTGAGGTGGGCTGATGTAGACGACAATGGATTGGATAAGGTGCAAAAAAGGCTCATAGAAGCTCTGCCTCCAAATTTTTCTGGAAGGAGCAAGGCCCTGATGAAACATATAATTTTTTTATCAGAAGAGGATGATCCATCTGAATTAATCATGAAGTGGGTGAGAATAATGAAGCCCAAAAGATTAGATTGGCTTACAGTCCTCAAACAGATGGAGGAACAGAACGTTAACCATCCCCTCTTCTTCAAGGTCAGTGGCTTTTCAATTATTATAGATGTGCTTCTTAAATATAGATGGACTGAGTAAACTATTAACCAAGTTGATCTGTATGACATCTTCTTCTTAGTCCACTAATGCCTTTACTGCTCTGCAATTTATGCCATACGAAGCTTCTTGGCAGTATTATCAGACTCTTCGCAATCCAAGTGGAGTCGGGAGTTTGACTATGTTTTAAGAGGAAACAGAGTCTAATCAGCTGAATCTGAATCAGTCCCGACTTATTCTTTAAAGTTTAACTCATAAATATCACCCAAACTCACTGTTACCACTCAAATTATCACCTAGGAGGAACCTCAATGGGAGAGCCTAGATGCATTATAGGCAAGCCACTAACTGTAACCTTGGTGGCCTTGCCCGACCAAGGAGACTGACTATCCCAGGGGGAAACCGTATGATCAATTTAAACTTAGATTGTTGGGAGAGAAATTGGAAAATATTAGCATGAATTGACTACTCTTATGCTTAACTCAATCAAATCAATTAATTACTCTTATGCTTAACTCAATCAAATCGATTCATTCCTCAAAGATGTGAGAATTTGCAAGTGAATTGTTGAATTAATCCCAAAAGGAGAAGTGAATGTCACATTATCCTTTTATTTCTATTACTAATGTTGAGGTCAAGTGTGAAATACCTTGAAGTGAATGCTTAAATGGTTACAAACAAGTAGATTAATGTTGAGAACAAGTGTGAAGTAATCCCAAAGTGATGCTTAAATGATTACAAAATGTAGATTAATGTTGAGAACAAGTGTGAAGCATCCCAAGTGATGCTTAATTTGTTACAAAATTAGATTGATTCGAGTCACAAGGTAATGCTGAATATAAAACCCCTGTGTAGATAGAGACCATTCACGTATGGAAATTGCAACAAGTAATCTATCTAGACCATTCACGTATGGAAATTGCAACAAGTAATCCATAGAGTCCAATTTTAAATACCATTCAAAATTTGCAACTGAAAACCATAAGCATAATGTTACTCAGATTTTGTGATAAATCATTTTTTCTTCATGTATTACTCCTTAAGGGAGTGATCTTACAAACAAAAATGCAGCAAATTTGAGTCATATCCAATATCTCTAGAACCAGTGGGTATTGACACGCTCAAATAGCGCTTATCAAAGTGTTAGGTTGTGAGCAGTTGTGGTTATCAATTTGAAACATTGTCTTAGTACGTGTGTATGATCACAATATAAGCAATGAGATAATATTTCGAAGTATAGCATATATCAGTGTTATCATAAGAAATAGTGATTGCAAATGAATGAAAACCAAAAAATCTAAAATGCTATACAAATAATTCCAAGTGAAGTATTACTATCTTGATTCTGCGTTAAACTGAATCTGCCCTTACATAGTATAGCCTTAAGAAAATATTCCAACCATTAAACTGTCGACTGAAAATTTTGAATGAAGTCATTTGGTCCACTCCTTGTAATTCGTCTCAAATTAAAAACATCCATTCCTTTTTTAGCAATATTGTGTCGGATCTGATATAATTGTTGCAAGTGCAAGTATTGTGATATGCTAAAGCAAGGTCTAGAATTATTGTCAATATTCAAGATATTTGCCATTAGTAAAACCTAAACCCTAACGTCCTCTTATTGGAGCAAGACTGCCCTTCTTCAAAGCTTATATCATTTGGAAAAACAATGGCAATCCTTGCAAAAAACCTAGTCATCGATAAAAGAGAAACATAGAGGGAAAACCTCACATTGAATTTGTCCCTTAATTGCATTCTCCCAAAGGATTTTCAACTAAGCTTGGAGAGGAACTGCCGCAACTCCAACCGTGACTTTAGCAAGTGAATCCTCTTTTCTATTTATAACATTCAAATTAAAACCTGATTAATAAAATACTATTTTGTTACAAAAGACCCTAGTAACCTCCTTTTTTCCCTTTGAGTGAATAAAATAGGCCCACAATTCCACTTGTCATCTCCATAAGGAAAGAGCTAGCCTCTAAATCTGTAGAGAAGACCTCAACATTGTGTCCTTATCCCAAAACACCTCAAAAGGTGACATATGCCTTTAAATATGTGACAATGGATTAAATAATGTGTCCTCTTTAGTTAGTGGTTTCTGCACTCATATAAGCTATATTCTCTTCTGGAAACTTTCCAGTTTTGTCCCTCAACATTCTCGTAGATGTTTTCTTCCAAATTGTAGGATGTAATTTCAGGTGTAATTTCCAGCATTATTTCTCAGTGTGCCCATAAATCAATACTGCAATGATTGCAGTGATTCCTGGTTTGTCTTTTGAGTCACTGAGCAGTGGTGAAAGTCCTATTTCTATTATGTTCGGAGATTTTTGATGTTAGGTACCTTTCCTTGGTTTTCCATTTCCCCACTTACTGCTGGTTTTCTGTTCTTGTACTCAATAAATAGAGCCTTCTTACCAGCATCATTGAGGTTCTTTACTTCAAATGGGGTAAATTCCTTTCTGATGTAGCCATGTAGTTCTCCTCAATTTTTTATGAGCGTTTGAGGAACTTATACTTTGAGATTTAGCAAGATTGCTGATTTCTTATATTCAGTGGTGTAGTCCTGAACAATTTTCTTGTGTTTGTGAAAATATCACAATTAAATGGATCTTCTTGATATCCAATATCATATAGCTAATCCTTCAACAACATTTTGACTGCCTCCCATGATACTATCGAGGGTCTCCTTTGCTGCTTCAAAGATTGCATATAGCTCTCTCACCTTAAAGCATGGTGGAAGATAACGAGGAAGTTCTCAAATTAAGAAGGTTTCAGGCTATTTACCCTTAGTATCCTCTTGATGAGAATTTCCTTCTTTATTGAAATTTACTGAGCATTCCTCTTTCTTTGTCATTAGATGGGTCATCATCTTTGTTAACATACCAATATTTGTTTTTGACCGACTAAAGATGATCTTTGGTTCTTCTCTTTCTTCTTGGTATTGTTTGTCAATATGAAAGACCAAATACACAATGCATGGGAGATGTAAAATATGATCTTTATATCAAATGGGGCCATTGCATACAATGAGGCAGATCTCCTTTTATATTACTAGTTATTTGTTGTACAACTAATTTCCCTAATCACTTTATTTACAAGTAAATTTGAATTAATCTTACCAAAATGCTTAGCTCCTTGAATTTTATCTATTATGTCATCAATGCATGGCGATGGATATCATTTTTTAAGGATGACTTTATTTAAGAGTCAATATTCCATGCACATCCTCCATAAGCCATCCTACTTTGGAACCAAAGCAATGGTGGATCCATCTGGAGATAAGCTGGATTGAATGTGGCCCTTGTCAAACAACTTTTGAATCTACCTCTTGATATCTTCATACCTTGTTTGGCAGAGCAAATCCTTGTTGCAATTCATTGAAGTATTTTCTACAGTTCCAGGAACAACTCTGAGGAACACTTTTATAACTTTTCCAACTTCTTTTGCATTTCTGACTTCTCTTGTTGCATGGACTTTGCACGTGATGAGGGCTTAGGGTCCTTGCTCACCCAATTGGAGAGTGCCACTCTCGCCTCTTTCTTTTACTGTAGGGCCAACAAAGCAAACTGCCACGAGACTTTGATTAATATTTGTTCTTTTGTAGCTGACCCAAGCACCAAGAGTGTTGGATCTTCATGCACTATCACTGAGTAAGCTTGGCATCATGATCCATAGGTATGGTTTGCCAAAAATCACACCATACATCCAAAGGACCAATATCAAAACCCCACTTTATCAACATAATCAACAAACTTTATATTACACTTGCATTGGATGTGTAAGTCCTTGTTCTTCTAATCCAACCCAAAGTGTAGCATATAGGGTGTGCAATTGTAGGTAAGTTGTGCCTTTTCACTATCTTCTAATGTGATATTTAGTTCCCTACTGCTATCAACTATTGTGGTCACACGTTCCTTACTGAAATCACAAGCTCCTTTGTCAGGATCTTAATGGAGAATCAAATTCTTGTACTTGGCATGACTAGGATGTAGAACTACCTTATATTGTATTGTCAAGTATTCATGACTAGGATGTAGAACTACCTTATCTTGTATTCTCAAGTATTCATATCTACATTTCTCCCTGCTATGATGTACTCAATCTCTGGTGCTTTTATGGATGTAGTCCTTGTTGTCGCCAAAGATGTACACCTAAGTGTGGGAAAAGTTTTGAACCCCACAAGGTATAGCCTTTAACGCACAAAGCTCAAAGAAGGGGTTGTCACCTATTCCTAACTCTTTTTGTTTAAACTTTATCCTAGGCAAGCTATGGGGGTAGTCCTTAAAGATGATTATGAAAGGAAAACTTGTTGAAAACAACAAGTTCTAGGAGATCAAGGACAAGGAAATTACCACTCAGTGTAACTTGATAGATTTCGATTAAATCAATATGGCATTCAACAAAGTAAAATGTGAGAGACCAGTGCCTTTATGTAATGCTCAAATAAAATTATAATACTTGCAGAATATGATACTCCAAGCTACAAGGATGGCAATGTTGTAAGACAAGTGTTAGTACAAGAGATAGCACAATATTGAAATATGAGCAGTGATATAGAACTTGCAAGATAAATGAAACTTGTATCTTGAAGAGATGCTAAAAAAGATAGAACAATATCAAAGGTCAATGAGAAAGTAATTCAAATGACAAGTATAAGAGCGATACAGTGCACTATTGCAAGTAAGATGGAATGTTCACAAATCAATGGGAGAGCCTAGACGCATTATAGGCAAGCCACTCACTGTCGTCAACATTTTCATTCTCGTTGAGACATCTGGCATGGTTTCCTACTCGACATCTAGCCATAGTCCTACTTGACATCTGTGCACATATTTTACGTCACCTTATAATATTTATTATTTTGAACCAAAATACAATTCTTTCAATTTAACATTTCTATCAGCCTCTCTTTGCACCTTTTGGGGCAATTGCTAGTATATCCTCAATGAGAAACAGAGTGAATGAAAACAATGGAATTAAGGTTTTGTAAAGTAGTTTATTTCTAGGTCAAATCCATATGTTGTGTATGCATTCTAGAGAATTTGCTTTAGAATCGGCTGTGTCCAAATAGACTTTTCTTGACAATGCGGACAGAGTGAATGCAATCTTGAACCTATGTAAGTCTCATTGTATCCTTCTCAATGCTAACAGAGTGAATGCAAACCATCATAACGGTGGCAGTAAGGTTTTGTAAAGTAATTTAATTAATTTTATATTTATTTGTTATTGTATATGATGTTTAAAAATTACTTTTTTAATAATTCTCATATTAATTATTATTATTTTATTTATTTTTTGAAATAAAATATATTAATTTACAAATAATCAATCAATCTTAAAGATATAAATTCTATTAATTAATTTAGTATTTAAAATTCTTTTAAATAAATATATTCATACGATAATTTCCTTACATTTTAAATTTTTTATATATGTCAATTATCAATATTACACTTCTCAATATTTATATATCTCAATTATCATAACTAACACTTCTTAATCTCACATTTGGGTTCTTCCATGGCTAATATAAAATTATTGATAAATAAGGTCTCTTACAGTGTGAGAGAAGTATAGGTTATTTTTTATACTCTGGGCATGAAAAGAAAATAGATAAATAAAGTTGTTCTTTACTTCATGGGAATATAGAGTGTTTTTAAAAATATTTTTTGTTTTTTTTTTTTTAATATTTCATTCATATTTTTATTTGTAGATTTGTTTGATAAAAAATTAATCAATTCATAGGATTTAGTCATAAAGAGTATTTTTTTAGATATATATTTATAACTTTTATAATTAATTGAATTAATTTAATGAGAAAGATATATGTTTTGGTTTCGAAAGTTATATGTTAAAAATTAGATAAAAAGTTTATAAGTTGTAGGTACTAGCTATGTTAGTATTTATTAACTTGCATATAAGGTAGAAGTAGTGAGAAATATATATGTACATATATCACCTTTGTTTATGTTTTTATAGGGCAAGAGAAATATTAAAAAATAAATGAAATATTAGAAAAAAATAATAATATAATATAAATTAATAGATTATTATTTATATTTACATATTTTAAATTATGATTAATATTAATTTAAACCTTCCATCCATAAAAATAAAAATAAAAAAAAATAAATTTTATTTAATTATTATAAACTAATATTTTAACATTTTTCTTTGAATACCAATATTCAGAAGATAATTCCTTTACATTTTAAAATCTTTAAATATGTCAATAATCAAAATCTTTCAATATGTCAATAATCAATATTGTGATCTCTAATCATCTTAATATTGGGGTTCCTCCATAGTTCATACGAAATTATTTCTTTACATTTTAAAGGGAATATAGGTTGTGTATTTTAAATTCTAGTGTGTAATGGTCAAAATAAGAAATTGGATAAGAAATAACTTTTTGCTATACTTCAATGGGAATGTAGAGTATTTTTAAAAATATATTCTATTTTTATGTTTTTTTAATATTTCATTTATTTTTTAATATTTCTTTTTACATCTTATCATTGAAACTTTAGTCACTCCTGTTATCTTATATGGTTGTGAAGTTTGGGGCTGCAGCATCTCCAGAGAATCATGGAGGAAGATTGAGCAAAT